>JAULAV010007033.1:0-227500 GCA_030789695.1 Scilla litardierei | reverse complement strand
GTCATACTTATATAGTTCAAACATTTAATTTCTCGCTTTCTAAGTAGACTGATAAAATCAAATGACATTCATTTGAGCATGGCCATGCATTTCTCAGTCCTACTTATCGAGGGGCCCATTAGATATCTCTCATAGGGGAGGGACAAATTCCATCTTGTTCATTCACTTTCCTCTGCATAATTCACATCATATTCGATCATAACCTTTATGATTATCTGATTAAAGATAACGTTTGATTATGTCAAAATATGATGTTCCTTATGTAGGAAACTGTGATGAGCTCCGGTCGAAGGATTCAATGACATAACTATTATGAGATCATTTATTACACTAATCCATGTAATGATCTCATAGCGAGTCTATCCAGTACATGTTCTCCAACAAGTACCTATAAGTTTGATTTGTATCACCATACATATAATTATCTCATAATTATCTATCAAACTCATACTAGTCTTAATTCTTCATTAAACCATTACTGATGAATGACTAGGGATGCTTAAAATAGCATAAAAAACTATTCAAACATTATTATAAAGAAACATGCAAGCAATATAATAATAACAATAATAAGAGAAACATTTTATAAATGAAAATGACATAACATAAAGGTCCAAATATTTGGCCTAGGGCACAACCACTAACACTTATTAATGTGTCTAATTAATACATTTGACGAGTGTTAAAGTATTCAAATTTGTATGCTGAACATTAATTCGTTCATGTTTCATTCTTTATAGAAATTTGTACTCAAAATGTCTATTGCTGCTAAGAGCATTTTCGCCGAACTTAACAAAGGACAAGATATGTAGTATGAAACTCCAGTACGTGTTGAGTATTGGACTTCTCCCTACTTGGTTTGATGATGAGCAAACGTAAATACTTGTGATTAATCCTTTACTTGCAGTTAATCCATTGCCTAAGTATATCATGAAGATCAATTAGCAATGTATGTCACTCAAGGATCAATCAAATCATACCAAGTGGATTGGATGATCGAAGATGATGATTGAAGCTCTTAGAAGACTTCAAGCTTATTCTATAGAATGAAGAGACGCAAAAACAAGATGTAAACTTTTTATTCTCTTCTAGTATGTAGCTTAGAAGTAGAACTATGTTGGAGCACACACACACCTTTCTTTCGGTCCTAGGAAATAATTAGAACTCATTTCCTTGGCCTCCAATTCATTATTTTCTAACATGTGCATTTTGGACTTTCAACAGGCGACTGCTGAACGATTTACATGCGACTGTCTCCAAACAGGCGCCTGTAATTTTTTCTACAGTCATCTGTTTTGCACATATGTTGTCATTTGGTTTTTGGGCTTTCAGCTATAACTTTCATCAGGCGCCTGCTGTATAAAGTACAGGCGATTGTGACTTGTTAGTCAGTCGCCTGTCTCTCTCTTGCCCAAAGATCTATAACTTGCCATCTTTCGGTCAGACGACTGATGTTGGTTTTACAGTCGCCTGTCTATGGCACATGCGCATGTGAATGCTTCTTCAGTCGCATGTCGATCATTGTCTTGACACTTTGTGTTTGGCAAATTATGCAAGTTTCGTCCAGTTCACTGATGTTGGTTTCACAGTTGCCTGCCCATGGCATAAGCGCCTGTGAATGCTTCGTCAGTCGCCTGTCGATCCTTGGTCTAATACTTGGTGTTTGACAAGCTATGCAAGTTTCGGCCAGTCGACTGATGTTGGTTTCACAGTCGCCTACCCATGGCACAGGCGCATGTGGATACCATATCAGTCGCGTTGTACTGTCTTCCCAAAACTTCCTCAGTTTTCACAACTTACTCATGTTTCGCTCAGTCGCCTGTAGAAGGTTTCTCAGTCACCTGTTGCTGTTGGTTTATAGGTGCCTGTCCGACCTGCATCAGTCGACTGTACTACATGGTAAGTTACTGTTTGAATTCTCACCTATCCTCTGACACAGTGCAGTAGTCGACTATGGTTTCTTCGCCAGTCGACTGTCTATTGTGTAAATTCTATCAATTGGCTGTTTCTCCACGATTTCAAAGGGGGGTTTTTGGTAATTTTGTTTGAGGGTTTTAGAGAACCTATAAAGAGAGCTTCTACTGTTCCATTGGAGCATCTCTCTCTCCCAAGCAAGCTCTTTGAATTCAAGCTTTCATTTCTAAAGCTCTCAAATCCAAAAGCCCTAGATATCTAATCGCATTCTCTCTTGCTCTCCAACCTAGAATCAAAGTGATATCCTTTAGGCAATTGGTGGTGACAAGAGAAAGGGCTATCTCTCTTCTTGGAAGAGACTTCAACACACAACACACTTGCTCCTTCAAGTTCTACTTCAAGGCATATGTGGTTGTAAGTGTTGCTATTTCATTATTTCATACTTTCGATATTAATTTTACTCTCGGTTTGTGAGAGTGGTTTTGCTTGATCCTAAGTTGTGGGAGTCAAGGACATTGATTTTGTTTCGATTTCACTTGTAGGGTTGTTACAAATGGGGTTTGAAGGAAACCTCTAGTTAGGGTTTTAACTTGAGTATCCAGATGTATCCGGGTGGAAGGGACATATGATTACCGGAAACAAGTCGGTATTGGACTTGGGTAATCCGAACCCTTGAAACATATCATTTGTTAGCATTGTTTCATTTTGGGTTTATTTGTAATTCCGCATTTATTGTTGGTTAGGACTTTAAGTTGGTATTACTATCGTTTAAATTTTACACACTATTCAACCCCCATTCTAGTGTTTTCCTCATAGCCAGGGTCCTTGCAATTGGTATCAAAGCCAAGGTATTTAGCTATGGCATCTAACCACAATAACGTTCCTCTACCTCATTGTACAAAAATCACGATCGTGATGGTGCGTCTACCGTCTTCGAAAGACAATTAACGGTTCATCCTCTGCCTTTCAATGGCACGCATTTCGGCTATTGAAAGTGCCGGATGGAGACATTTCTTAGGAGTGCTTCTCTTTGGAGAACCCTCAATAAGGAGTACGTTGAACCCATCGAAGAGGATTTTGACAAATGGACTCCCATCGAGAAGTCCGCCGAGGTGAACAATGCCAATGCAATGAACGCTCTTCATTGTGCATTGGATCCGAATGAGTTCAATAAGATATGCACATGTAAGCGTGCATATCAAATATTGAACCATCTAGTCGTTACCCACAAGGGAACGAACACGGTAAAGTTGTCTAAATTATATGTTGCAATACAAAATTTTGACACGTTTCATATGTAGAATAATGAGAACATTGCAACGATGTACGGTCGATTCACCGACATCACTAATGAGCTTGAAGCTCTTGGTTAAGTCTACACCCAACAAGAAAAGGTGAGAAAGATAATCATGGGAATGACCTCAAAATGGGAAAGAAGAGCAATCTCCATTGAGGAGGTCAATGACATGAAGAACTACACCGTGGTGAATCTCATCGGTATTCTCATGTGTTACGAAGTAAGAAGGGAGAACCGAATGAAGATTAGTGCGATGATGAACCCAACAGAGGCCAAGAAGAAAGCGTTAGTCTTCAAGGCTACTTCTTCATCCTCTGATAGTGATGAATCCGAGAACGAAGTGGATTTGGAAGTAATGGCGCAAATGGCAAAGAAGTTCAAACGCTTCGTTCGCAAAGGTAAATTTCCTTCCAAATCTAAATTTGATTCAACTAACAATTTGTCTTCTCTTTGTTTTAAGTGTAACAAGCCGGGGCACAGTAAGAAGGATTGCCCAATGCTTAAACACAAAGAAAAGTGGAAAGCACCAAAGTACCACAAGTCCGACAAATTCAAGGACAAGAAGAAAGGACTTGTTGGGACGTTCAATGATTCAAGCGGAGATTCCTCAAGTGAATCCAAGGATGAAAAGGGTGAGAGTGCACATATGTGCTTCATGGCCCGAGAAGATGCATTCTTCGATGAGAGTGATAGTGACAATGATGAACCCGATGTAACCATGGATGAACTTCGTATTACTAACGAAGAATTATTTTCTAAGTATCAATCTCTTATGCTTATATATACTAGTTTGAAGAAATCTAATGTTAGCAAATCATCCCTGCCATGCATCATCAACACTGTCACCATTGTTGACACACTAACACTTGAGAATGCCAATTTGGTTTCTCAAAATGACATCTTGAGAAATGAGGTGAATTCTCTCAAATCTCAACTAGATCAAAATTATTCTAAATATAGTATTGATTTAGCTTCACAAAACACACAATTGGGTATTGAGAATGAATCTCTTAAAACCTAAGTGCACGAGCTCAAAACACGTGTGTTCACTTTGGATACCAATATTTCTTCCCTTAGGGAGAAATATGAGCTCATGTCCTCCCAAGTTAAGAGTTTTAACAAAAGGAAATGACAATTGGATGAATTGCTTTCAAACCAATTTCCGGCCATACATCGTGTTAGACTTGGTTATGTGGAAGCAAATGCATCCAAATCTCGCTCCTATATTGGTGTAACTATAGATTTTGTGAGGCCATCATCTGGTGCATCTACAAGTGGTGTCAAAAACACTATTGGTAGCAAACCTACCAAGAAGGCCACCACTTCACACTCTCCTTCTTTTGGCAAGAAACCTACTAAGGGTGGAAGTCAAAGGAAAGGTCATGCATATATGTACACCAACACTCATACACGTAGGAAATCTCATACTTCACATGTGGACACGTAAGACACATTTTATGCTCTACACACACGGACACGTGCAAACCCACACATGAGAAAACTCATGCATGTGCTCCTACACATTCATATGTTCATGCACATCATCCTCCCATGTATGCATATCCCCCACATCACATGCATGCTCCATATGTTGCATATAATATGCATGCTCCTAAATTTGCATATAATCCATATATGTCTCATGCTTATCCACCTCCGTCTTCATATGCTAGATCTCATGCCCCTAGGAAGCATGCACCACATAGAACTCAACTAATGTGCATGCAAGTAGGAAAAGGACACCCAAAACACACAATTTGGAGTCCTAAGAACATTAACATAAATGATAGGAATGCGTATGTTAATTCTTATTTTAACGAAGTGAAAAATAGTGGTAGTAGCTATGTTCGAAAGCCAAAGTCCACTTTGACTTGGTTTCCAAAGGGCTAATCCCATTAGACCCAACAAAGCTTGGGTACCATGAGCTTATGGTATACTATATAAGTACCCAAGAACAAGAAAGAAGCAATAATAGACATATTGGCTCTAAAAGGAAAGGATGGATACTCGATAGCGGATGCTCCAAACACATGACGGGAGATCCCACATTGCTCTCCGAAGTGGTTAGCATCAAGGATGGTGCAACGGTCACTTTCGGAGCCAATCAAAAAGGAACCATCATTGGAGTAGGCAAAGTCGGTAATCCTTCCAATCCACTTTTTACCAATGTTTATTTAGTTAGTGGTTTATGTCATAACCTTATCTCCATTAGTCAACTTTGTGACAAGGATTACACGGTAAACTTTAGAGAGGGTATTTGTAATATTGTTGATATTGACTCGCATGTTTTATTTACCGGTATTAGGCATAAAAATATTTATTATTTGAGCTTTTGGCTAAACCATAGAACATTGCTTAGTTGCTAATACAAATGAACAACTATTATGGCATCGCCGTTTTGGTCACATTCATTTTAAACACTTATATAAGTTAGCTAAGCATAATCTTGTTAAAGGTTTTCCGAAAATTGCTTTTAGTAAGAAAAACTTTTGTGATTCATGCCAAAGAGGTAAACTAAGTAAATCGTCTTTTAAACTTAAAGATGTCATAACTTCTAAGAGGCCCTTAGAATTACTTCATTTAGATCTATTTGGGCCAACTAGAAATGCATCTTTAGGTAATGCTCATTATGAATTAGTCATCGTAGATGACTTCTCTAGATTTACTTGGGTTTTATTTTTAACCAATAAAAATGAAGCTTTTGAAGAGTTTACTATATTTGCTAAGAAAATTTAAAATTTCTTAGGAACCACCATTATCACTATTCATAGTGATCATGTAGGAGAATTTGAGAATGAATTTTTCATGAAGTTTTGTAATGACAACATTATCACTCACAACTTTTCTTTTTCTCGTGCATCACCACAAAATGGGGTTGTTGAGAGAAAAAATAGGACTCTAATTGAGTGTGCTCGCATCATGTTCCATGATAGTCATCTTGGACTACAATTTTGGGCAGAGGCAGTGCACCCATCATGTTATGTGCTAAATAGGATCATAGTGAGGTTCCGAACGAATAAAACTTGTTTTGAATTGTTTTATGATAAAAAGCCGCAAGTTAAATATTTTTGTGTTTTTGGTTCAAATTTTTTTTAAAGAACACCTATGGTAACTTAGATAAATTTGAGCCAAGATCCGATGAAGGAATTTTTGTTGGATATTCCACGCGTAGGAAAGCCTATCGGATATACAACAAAACATCTTCAACGATCGAGGAATCACTACACGTTTCATTTTATGAGGGTTTTGATGTTCCTAATGTTGTCGATGATAGTGTAGATGTTTTATGTGATTCTATTAGTAATGTTAAAATTGATGATTCTATTATTGAGACTAACAATACTAATTGTTAGTGCACGGGTATAAATCCAACTGGAGTATCCGCATACCAAACCCGTTTAGCATCCGTAACCCAATACCCCCCACGCTCTTTGCGGGGTACCGCTGAGTCAGACGAACGGGTCGTACAACCGTTAGGCTGGCACTAACATTCAGTAGAGTTAATGGTGCTGAGTAAATGGGTAGCCGTTAACTTAAATCCCGGAGAAGATCATGTCCAAATCAATAAGGGATGGTTACACATCATCAAGTGGGAATTACCTATAAAGATACCAAAATTACGAAGGTAAATGGGTTCCATCTCCGAGGTACGAGGTCTAAGACATAGAACTCTATCTTCTCAGCCTACATTTCTTATACATTCGAGCTTACGCCATCAGTCTTGAGTCGAACCTCCGTGGGTCGATCTCAGCTGCACCAAGCACCCGCTCTCTCTTAAGTTCCATACTAACTTAAGCATCGGAGGGGATATGGGTCGGAACCCATTCGCCCTCCCTAACAAGTCCCTGTGGTGCGGATCGACGGTCATCATCCCACACCGAAGGTCGAGTCGAGCTTACCAGCCTCGAACGATCGACGCAACTATCGCTCGAGGGTCGATCTAACGTCGCACCAGCTCCAACTACCATCGTTCGAACCTGGTTCTTCCAACCAAGGGTCCTATTCCAATTGCTGACGAGGCTCTGACTCAGCATCTCGAGTCTACGTCAGCTTGACAACTGTCTCGGTCAATTTTGGCCTTAACAGTTTGGCATCGTCTATGGGAAACCACGAGTCGACATTTCGCTCGACGAATTACTTGACCATGTCGACCTGCACATCCACATCCTCCGAGGTTGCCAAGAGACCTCCCAGCGTCGGACTCATTAGCATGATAACTGGAGGTCCCCTGCACCCGGAGATATCAACCTCTCTCCAAAGCTCCTACGCTGGGAGGTTGATGACAGTATCAGTGGGGCGAAAGCGCCATAGAGATTCTACACCACCTATCTCCTTCTCGGATGAAGATCTAGAAGGTGTGTAACTACCGCACGATGATGTCGTCGTCGTCACGGCCACCATCAAAGAGATCGTCGTAAAAAGATTGCTTGTTGACACCGGAAGCTCGTGCGACATACTCTTCTTTACTATGTTGGAGAGGATGAAAATGTCATCCGTGGAGTTGACACCTTATCGGGACCCCTGGTGGGATTCACCGGATGTTCCGTCCCGATAGCGGGCATCATCACCTTACCGGTGACCCTCGGTACGTATCCTCGACAAAGCACTCGCCTAACCAGTTTCATGATGGTGAAGATCAACTCGGCGTATAACGGGATCATCGGAAGACCACTACTGAAGACCATAGAAGCGGTGGTCTCAACCTTCACTCAGATGATCAAATTCCAGACCTCTGAGGGAGTCGGAAAAGCAAAAGGAAATCAGAAACATGCATGATCGTGTTACACGCTATCCATCGCCCTGAAGAGGATCGAGCAGGCGGATGAAGTCGACCCGCGGATCGAAGATCGAAGTCCTACAGCAGTTGAAGAAACAGAGAACATCCGAGTCTCCGAAGAGGAAGGAAAAACCGTCTCTATTGGGTCGCTGCGCCCTTGCGACCTAAATGAATAGTTAATCGCCCTCCTAAGAGAGCATGCCGACATTTTCGCCTGGACCCCAAGGGACATGCCCGACATCGACTCCGAGGTAGCATCCCATAAGTTGGAGGTCGACCCGACCTCTAGACCCATGAAGCAAAAGAAGAGAAACATGTGAGGCGAAAAGATGAAAACTACGATCGAAGAAGTGGATCGACTTATAGAAGCTGTCTTCATTTGGAAAGTCAATTACCCTGAATGGCTCTCAAATGTCGTGATAGTCAAGAAGGTGAACGACAAATGGCGAATGTGCATCGAATTCATTGACCTCAACAAAGTGTGCCCAAAGGATAGCTACCCCCTCGTCCTCAACAAGTATCAATCCACTAAACAGAGCGAAAGACACAATTGAAGACGAGGGAACCTGGATCGTACAAGTCGACGGTTCAGCCACACAAGCTGGAAGCGGGGCCGGAATACTCGTCCAAACATCAGCGGGCGATATATTCGAATATGTCCTCCGCTTCAATTTCCAAACCACTAATATGGTGCGGATTATGAAGCGGCAATCAACAGATTCCGACTGGCTCGAGCCCTAAGGCGAGAGTGGTCCAACTACTTAGCGACTCCAGTCTTGTTGTCCACCGACTGAATGGGACCTTCGAGGCCTGCGACGACTCAATGCAGAGTTTCATGCAAGTCGCTAAAATAGAGCTAGCCAAATACGCACGCGTAGAAATTCATCACGTGCCAAGGTCGAATAATCATCGAGCTGACGCCTTGTCGAAGCTTTCATCCTCCTCCCCCGCAGGGCTCGGTCGGACCGTGTATGTACAACGTGTACTCCATCCCAGCGAGCTGGCATATGAACTGCTAAGCCTCGACCAATAGATCACGTTCATGGACTCGATAATCCATTACCTAAACACGGGGGAGAAGCCGACTGACCCAGAGGAAGCACAAATGGTAGAACAGAAGGCCTACCAATTCGTCCTGCTAGATGGTTCATTATACAAAAGACGATGGACCAGGTATGACATCTTCCACTATATTAAATGCTTAGCCCCGCAGGAAGCACACTACTGATTATCCAGGAGATCCAAGAGGGCGATTGCGGAAACCACTGTGGAGGAAAATCCATAGCTTTGAAGACCGTGAAACAAGGGTATTTTTGGCCAATGATGTTCAAAGATGCCGTCGAATACGTTCAACGGTGCTCGACCTGCCAAAAGTTCTCAAAGGTCAGCTCAGCCCCACCAACTGATCCGATCCCCATCGTCAGTCCAGTTCCTTTCGCCAAGTGGGGACTCGACCTCCTCGGACCATTCATGCCAGCGAGTAGGCAACTGAGATACTTAATAGTGGCGATCGACTACTTCACAAAGTGGATCGAAGCGGAACCTCTGTCCCAAATCAACTAGAAGGAAGCTCGAAGCTTCGTCTGGAAGTCCATCATCTATCATTTTGGCATTCCACAATCCATAGTGACGGACAATGGGACACAGTTCGAAAATGCCAGCTTCAGAGACTTCTGCTCAGAGCTTAAGATCAAGTTGCATTTCGACTCCGTCGCCCATCCCCAGTCGAACGGTTTGGCAGAGGCATCCAACAAAAGCATCCTCGGGCCCCCGCGAAAGAGAATAACCGTGCTCGAAGGAAATTGGCCGGACGAAATCCCCGTCATACTATGGTCGTACAGAACGACCCACAAAACCTTGACGGGTGAAACAGCGTTTATGATGGCCTACGGATGCGAAGCCGTCATCCCAGTCGAACTCAATGAACGACCGCTTCGTCTCCAATACTATGATGAAGAAAGAAACTCAGAAGGCCTCGAATTCAACCTACAACTGGTGGATAAGGTCAGCGAACGGGCTTTAGCGACCCTTATCAAACAAAAAGGACGCATGGCCCGCTATTTCAACTCAAACGTCTGCGAACGCAGCTTCCGTGTGGGCGAATTGGTGATGCGTAAGGCCGCTTTCACTCCCGAGATTCTCAAGCAGAGGAAGCTCGCTACGAAGTGGGAAGGACCCTACACAGTGATCGTTGTACTCGGTCCTGCCACCTACCGACTCGCTACTTTGGATGATAGAGAACTTTCTCATAACGCTGGGCATCTGCGGCAGTATTATCAATAATTGTACAAACGGGGTAAAATGATCGAAATCCATCTTCATCTTCTATCATATGCATGTTCATTATGAATACAAAGTAAATCGTTGTTTGACATCAGTCGAAACACCCTCGTCGGCCGTAAGTCGAAGGGGCCTCGCCCCTCGCCACCGAACGACCCTCGTCGGTCGTAAGTCGAAGGGCCCTCACCCCTTACCATCGAACGACCCTCGTCGGTCGTAAGTTGAAGGGGCCTCGCTCCTCGCTACCGAACGACCCTCTTCGGCGATAAGACGAAGGGGCTTTGCCCCTCGCCACCAAACGACCCATGTCCTCATCCATAAGCCGAGGGATCTCCCCTCACCACTGAGCGACCTCTGATACTCGTCGGTCGTTAGTCGAAGGGGCCTTGCCCCTCGCCCGACCTTGGCGCATATGTCGAAAGAGGTTCGTCCCTCTCTACCCAAAGAAACATGATTTATGGTTTAAAAGGTTACATTCATCGATTGAATACACTTACCCTATCCACGACAAAACTTGCCTAAAGATTTCTACGAAATTTAAAGTTAGGTCGTTGGTGGGCTATACACACGCAGATATTCAAGTAAAGAAGAAATGTCGCAAAAATTTCTTCATTCATTCGAATAAAAGAAAATTACAAAAATACAAAACGGAAGGCCTACCGGCCTAAGAGGGAGAGGGAGCGCTTCCTGACACCAAGACGTTGGTAAAAGCCTCCATCGCCTTTGCGAGCTTTGACGTAAGCTCAGTCTCTTCCTTCACGGCGGCCTGACCCATGTCCTCATCCGTAAGCCGAGGGATCTCCCCTCTCCACTGAGTGACCTCCGATACTCGTCGGTCGTTAGTCGAAGGGGCCTTGCCCTCGCCGCGACCTTGGCGCATATGTCGAAAGAGGTTCGCCCCTCTCTACCCAAAGAAACGTGATTTATGGTTTAAAAGGTTACATTCATCGATTGAATACGCTTACCCTATCCACGAAAAAACTTGCCTAAAGATTTCTACGAAATTTAAAGTTAGGTCGTTGATGGGCTATACACACGCAGATATTCAAGTAAAGAAGAAATGTCACAAAAAATTTCTTCATTCATTCGAATAAAAGAAAATTACAAAAAATACAAAACGGAAGGCCTGCCGGCCTAAGAGGGAGAGGGAGCGCTTCCTGACTCCAAGACGTTGGTAAAAGCCTCCATCGCCTTTGCGAGCTTTGACGTAAGCTCAGTCTTCTCCTTCACGGCGCCTTCTCGAGCCCTGCACTTTGGCCTGAAACTCGACCATCTCTGCCTTGCAAGCTTTCGCCCACCTCTCGGAGTCGTAAGCTTTGGCCCGAAGCTCGATCGTCTCCTTCTGTAGGCGTCAAGCTCCTCCTCGAGCCGGGACCTCTCCAACCGCAACTGAAGCTTGGTAGATTTGTAGAGGTCCGATAACGACGAAAGGCTGTCCTTAGCCTCCGAAGCCTCCCACTCGACCGTCGCCTTGTCTGCGAGAGCTTTCCCCAAGGCCTAATCCGCCTCCTTTACCCGTGCCTCGAGGCTGAGCGCTTTGCGCTCTGCGTCCACCACCCGCCGACCTCCGTCGATCAAGTTGGTAGCTAGGCGACGCAGCACGGTCTGAAGAACGGACATCTGCAAAAACAAGGGTTAGTCAAAAACACCGACTGACTTGGACGACGATAAACAAAGGCTCGGGTGACATACCTGGTATCCGCTCCCCACGAAGAAGTTGGCAACCCTTTTGAGGTCCAACCTCTGCAGGAGCTTCAGATCCTTGGGGAGAATCGAGTTCTCCACCAACCTGGCAGTCGTCCCGAAGTCCCTCAAGGCCGACTCCTCCTTTCCAATAGCGAAGGGAGGTAGATGAAAGTCACCTTGGACCGGCCCCGAGGATCGAGACGAGAGCCGATTGAGCAGTAACACTCGATCGAACACCCCAAGGATCGAGCCGACCAAAGGAGTAGGCGACACGATGTCACCCCAAGGCCACTGATCCAGAAGGGGCATCATAGAGGCCTGAGACACTGAAGGGGTCTCCACCACCTCCGGAGGCTCAAGAGGAGCGACCCCCTTACCTTTACCCGTGGGATCCTCCTCCTCCATTCGCCTCCTCTTTGGAGACTCCTTGTCCCCGTGGGAGGGCATCTCCTCTTCTTACCGATCGCTTCAGTCGGCTCAACAACGTCGGCAGCGTCGACGTCAACCACATCCTGCAAATCTGCGACCACGATAGAATCCAGGGGCACAGAGGGCTGCACGGGAGCCTAGCCGAAAGTCTCCCTCGAAGAGGCTCGGAAAGAAGGCCTGGATGTCTACCTAGTCTCTCCCCCTTCGGAAGAAGAGCTCTGGTGGATGTGGAGTGGAGACCGAGAGCCGGATCCCTCGACGCATGCACTCGATTGTTCGATGCGGGCACCCAACCTTTCGACCATCCTCTTCTTCTTCCACCGTTCCCTCCAGACTCGGTCCAATCTGGACTTGCCACTCCGTCGGTTTCTGTTGGTCATATCTACAGACAGCGAACATAAATTATTGTCGGTGGCGGATAAGAAGACATAGATTTGAGATACATTACCCGGGCTCCATAAAAGGATCTTTAGCGTGCGATCATCCAACAAATACTGAATCGACCTTTCTTGTCTCGATCGACTCAAGAGAGACTTCATTGCCTCGGCTTCGTCCGACGACAACCTGTCTCTGACCTCCTCCAACGATAACCGAGACTCCACCGCAAGCTCAGGATTCAGAGACTCCAATTGAGCAACATGTCCATATCAGGAAGGACGACGAAGACGAAGGTATCCTTACACCCAGGGTCGAAAATTGGAAGGTCGTATATGAGCCTTGTGCCCGGGCAAGCAACGATATGGTACCACATTCGATGAGGGTCGGCTATTATCCTAAAGAAATACCTGAATAGCCCAAGGGTCGGACGGACTCCACAAAGCTCGCACAACTCGATGAAGCCAACCAAGGGTGGGAAAGCATGAGGAGCGAGTCTACAGATGGAAAGCTCCGAAGAGAACATGATTTATACGATGAGGGGTGAAGAGGGAATCGTAGTCCTAAGCGAAAAGCTTTGAGATACACCCCAACCTCACTTTTCCATGGGAAACATACTCTCTTATTTGGATTGGGCACTCTAACCCTTAAAGGATCACAGAAGCAACCTCGCCACACATCGACAGTCAAATCGAGCGAGAACCTAGGGGCCATATCTAAGATGACTCCAGTGAACTTCGACCTCCAATCCCTTCGATGATGGGGAAGGCTTGGCTCAACCTAAATTCCTTTTTCCTTTCCAGGAACTTCCACGCATCGAGGGGGCCGAAGGCGCGCCGCAAGCTCCTCGTAGGTCGGCTCCTTGAATACGACCGGAGCAAACATACTCGACGAACCTAAAAAAGGATCAGAGTCGAAGAAGGAAGATACCTTGAAATTGAAACATACGATCTCTGGGGAGGAGACGCTGGAAGCAAGCTTACGAAACATGGAGGAAGATGAAGCAGGAAGATCTCTACTTTTTTCTCGCTTCCCTCTTTTACATGAAGAAATCCAACCGGTTGACGTCCGATGCGTGACACGTGTCCAAGGCCAGCCACGAGAAACGACGGAGATTGCTCAAATGGCAAAAGGGTTTTAGTGGCACAAATCAAATCAGATATTTCGAAAACCTTGTGCATTTAAGGAGATTACTCATCATTCAGTCTCAGGACGATTTTTGAGGCGCGAATGATGGGGCCATTGTTAGTGCACGTGTACGAATCTAACTGGAGTATCTGCATACCCGACCCTTTAGCATCCGCAACCCAATACCCCCGTGCTCTTAGCAGGGTACAGCTGAGTCCGACGAACGAGTCGTACGACTATTAGGCTAGCACTAACATTCATGGGAGAGTTAATAGGGCCCAGTAAATGGGCATCCGTTAACTCGAATCCTGGAGAAGATCGTGCCCAAATCAATGAGGGACGATTACACATCATCAAGGGGAATTACCTATAAATAGACCAAAAGAACGATGGTAAAGGGGTTCCATCTCCGAGGTACGAGGTCTAAGACATAGAACTCTATCTTCTCAGCCTACATTTCTTATACATTCGAGCTTGCACTGTCAGTTTTGAGTCGAACTTCTGTGGGTCGATCTCAGCTGCACCAAGTGCCCTCTCTCTTAAGTTCCATACTAACTTAAGCATCAGAGGGGATTTGGGTTAGAACCCAGATCCGACCCCCCAACGAGTCCCTATGGTGCATGTCACGACCCGCTTCCCTAAAAGGGAGGCGAGACGTGAAAAGGTCCGCACGAGAGTGGAGCTGTGAAGCCCCAAACCCGATAAGCGTAAATAAAACATAAGCAGGTCCCTGCAACCACAACGGAACAACAATAATAATACAAGGAGAGACTGAAATAAAAACTTCACATCTCAAATATTGTCCAACATGAAAATAAGTTCAACATCCAGAAAAGCCACCAGGCTAAAAGAAAAGAGTCTAAGGCCCAGAACAAGTCCAACAAAAGCAACAACCACAAAGTATAGGTGCTACGCACCGATAACAAAACAACTGTCTAACAAAAGTAAAACACACGAAGACACTAGGACTGGTCCCCAGTGTCCACGTACTCCCCGTCAAACACAAGCTCGGGCTCGGCGTCAGCAAACACCTCGTCCTCAACAAGGTACTTGGGCTCAGGATCTAACATGTGTCACCCAAAAGAGTAAATGGGCACATGTCAGCAAGTCTAAAAGACTTGGGCAAGGAAACTGAAAGTAAGGCAACTAACAACCTAGCAGTTTAGTATGCATGACATGGCAGTTATAACATGAGTGCACAATTTAAAACATGGCAAGACAATTTGTACAAGAGAACAATTATCGGGACAAGACAAGACAAGACAAGACAAGAGTAGCCACGCTACTAACATTCTCAATCAATTCACATTGTTGTAGGTGTTTACGCCCTTCGCTGAATGGTACAACATTCAGACCGATCGGCACTAAACACAATTCACATTTCACGATTGTTTTGTAGATGTTTACGTCCTTCGCTGAATGGTACAACATTCAGACCGATCGGCACTAAACACTACCCCACCCCAAAGAGTTTACGCCTTACAACTGCAGTTGTTGATCAAACAGACCCCCAGTTGCCTGGCCGCTTAACCCTTACCCCATCCCGCACTAAACAAGCCAGGGTCCCTGCACATGAGCTCAGCAAGTGAGCCAGGGTTGCCCCGCACGAGAGCTTGTTTCTTAGTTCACAATTCAATATATCGAGCGTTGGGGTTAGCAACTACAGGGCTCGCTTCTGGAACACGAGCCAGGAACACAACATTGTAGCGAAGCTACGCAATCACGGCAACACTTAAGGAATGCAATGATATGACAATTTATTCGCGTACCGTTAATGGAAAGTAAACATGACATGGTAATTGTGCAACATGCTAAATGTCGGAATTAGCTTCGTTGTCAAGCTAATTCCCCAATTTGCGCCTAGGCGAGTATCATTTCGTCGCCTAGTCTCTTTTACGCCTACAACAAGAAAATGGCCTAAAACATGGCCTAAACCCTAAGTGGCAAGTTTCACTTGCCTAGCACCGGGGATGACAACCACTTCGTCACACGGATGCCAATCTACGGGGAAATCGCTGTTATGGGGGAACAAACACCAAACAACATGAAATTTATTAGGGTTTCATAAAAATATAAATAAGTTATAAAAACAACGGTAGATCGATTTCTTACCGAGAGGAGGCGGAAGAAACACTCCGGGGAACCCTAGGATCAGATCTGGAAAAGATTGGGGAAGTTTTGGAGAAACTAGGGTTTTGGGGGATTTGGGGATTTTGATGGATTTGGTGAGATTTTGGGGAAGATGAGAGGTAGATAGGGTGAGTGGATGGTTTGGATGATGGATTTAGGGCTTGGAATGAAGGATTTAAGCTTGGAGGAAGATGGGGGCTCAAGGGGGGAGATTTTAGGGTTTTGGGTCGTGTTGAGGAAGAAGAAAACGTTTGGGTTGGGTTTAAATAGGTTGGGCTGGCGGCTGCCCAGAAATTAGGGTTTCAACACTGGTTAGTCGGTCAAAGAGCAACCACTGACCGACTAGTTTGGCAACTAGTCGGTCGGTCGACCAACGCAGACCGACTAAGTGCAAACAGTAACTCCTGAACGAAAATAGGATTTAGAGTTAGTCGGTCCATGAACAATTACTGACCGACTAGTTTAGCATCTAGTCGGTCGATGAACGTTCTTAGACCGACTAAGAGTGAACAGTACTGATACTAAAATTTAGATGATGTGTTAGTCGGTTAAAGAAGCATTGCTGACCGACTAGTTTGCAACCTAGTCGGTCAACCAACGTTCTTAGACCGACTAACGATAAACAGTAACTCCTGAGAAATTTAGAGAGCTAACTAGTCGGTCCAAGAAGGATTGCCGACCGACTGGATCGTCATCTAGTCGGTCGGTGCCCCTTCTTATACAGGCTAATAAGCATAGAAAGTTCCGATACGGAGCGCGGGGCCCCGGGATCGATTCCTAAGACTTCTAGGCTTGATCTAATAGTAAGATACGACCGTTATGAAGTCTGTCACGAATGACATACTTCGAAATCGACGATCCTAAGGAAGAAGCGAGAAAATACGACGAATCGATCGAAAATGAAAACTACGGAGACGAAAACCACACAAAAGGAGAAAATCCACCAAAACATATGTTATATTATAATAAATCCAGATACATGAAAAGTAGTCGTTACAGTGCAGATCGACGGTCATCATCCCACACCGAAGGTCTACGTCGAGTTTCCCAGCCTCGAACGATCGACGCAACTATCGCTCGAGGGTTGATCTAACGTCGTACCAGCTCCAACTACCATCGTTCGACCCTGGTTCTTCCAACCAAGGGTCCCATTCCAATTGCTGACAAGGCTCCGACTCAGTGTCTTGAGTCTACGTCATCTTGACAACTGTCTCGGTCAATTTTGGCCTTAACACTAATGAAATTGTTGAGAATGTTCCAAGTGATCCAGGTATTCCCAATGCTTATCCGACTGTTCGTAATCACCCCCATGACCAAATTATTGGAGATATTGGTGTGTGTGTTTGAACTAGCTCAAGGATGGATGAAATCTCTCATTGTGCATTTGTTTCTACCATTGAGCCAAAGAACATCCAATAAGTGTTTGAAGATAGCTCTTAGATAGTTGTAATGGAAGAGGAGCTCATGCAATTTGAAAGAAATGAAGTTTGGGAGCTCGTACCTCTTCCAAGTGGTAACCAAGTGATTGGGACCAAATAAATTTTTGAGAACAAGACTGATGAGAATGAAGTCATCACAAGGAATAAAGAAAGGTTAGTAGCTCAAGGCTAACGGCAAGAAGAAGTTATTGATTTCGAAGAATCCTTTACCCCCGTAGCTAGATTAGAAGCTATTAGACTGCTTTTATCTTTTGCATCCCATAAAAATTTTAAATTATATCAAATGGATGTTAAAAGTGCATTTAAAATGGTTTTGTTAATGAAGAAGTTTATGTTTCTCAACCACCCGGTTTCATACATGAAAAATTTTCAAACCATGTTTTCAAAATTAAGAAAGCATTATATGGGTTGAGACCAGCTCCTAGAGCTTAATATGATCGACGTAAAACCTTTCTTTTGAATTTAGGTTTTAAAATGGGCGAAGTTGATTCAAATCTTTTCATTAAAGATTATGAAAATGATATCTTTTTAATTCAAGTTATGTAGATGATATTATAGTTGGTTCTACTAATTTTAATCTTTGGCAAGAATTTTCTAAGTCTATGAAGGATGACTTCGAAATGAGCCATATGGGTGAGCTCAACTACTTCCTTGGACTACAAATTTGGCAAATGAAGGATGCGACTTTCATACATCAAACAAAGTACATCGGGGAGCTTATCAAGCGATTCGTGATGGAATCGTCTTCAAGCAAACAGACTCCCACGTGTACGACAACCCATCTACACAAGGATGAGAATGATAAAGATGTAGATGTTCGTCTATATCGAGGTATGATCAGTAGCTTACTTTACTTAACTCCTAGTTTGCTCGATATTATGTTCTCCATATGTCTTTGTGCTAGATATCAAGCTAGACCTAAGAAGCCACACTTGATTGCAGTTAAATGAATTTTTCGTTATCTCAATCATTCACTAGATTATGGGTTACTTTACCCCAAGTCTAGCACATATGAGTTAATCTTATATAGTGAATCCGATTTTGCCGGATGCAAATCCGATATGTAGAGTACTAGTGGCACTTGCCATTTTCTTGGAAATTCTCTTGTTTCTTTGGTTTCCAAGAAACAGAACTCGGTAAAATTGTCCACGACTGAAGCAAAATATATTTCCGTAGGTCTTGCATGTGCACAAGTTCTTTGGATGAGACACACGCTCAAAGTCTATGGTGTCAATTGTGATACTTGCCCTATCATGTGATAACCAAAGTGCAATTTGTCTTTCCAAAAATCCCGTACATCACTCCCATACCAAACACATAGATGTGAAACAACATTTCATTAATGATCATGTATCTAAGAAGGACATCATCTTAGAGTGCATTGAAACCCAAAAAACAAATCGCCGACATCTTCATTAAACCTCTTAAAGAAGATTCACTTGTGAGATTGCGTGGAGAATTATGGATTATGGGTGAATTTGAAATATAGGAGTTCATATTTTTATGTTAAATCATGCTTTGAACTCATGTCATCATTTCACATCTCATGTTTTGATATTCATATGTTTACATATATTTTTCAATGAGATTTATTTGAGATTTTGATGATTATATTTGTTTGGATTAATATACGTGATCTGTATGTTAATCTATATTATTTTGATAGTGATTTAATGTTTGGTGTATAGTTAGAGTATAGGTCTTAAGGTGAGTTGTCTCTTTTCTCTTGATTTCAGCCTTTTCATACATTTTTGGACCAGGACAGACGACTGTTAATCCTTCGACAGTCGCCTGCCTTATTCTAGATTTTCGGTTCGTCCTTTTCGCACATGTGACTGATATATAAATTACAGGCGCCTGTCTCTCTGACAGGCAATTGAAATTTGTTCATCAGGTGCCTCCCTTGATCTTGTTATTTTTCTTTCAAGTCTTCAAATTTATTGACTTTCGGTCAGGAGACTGTTGCGTATTTTACAGGCACCTGTCACTTTGCCAGGCAACTGTGAATTACTCTACATGCGCCTGTGTATCTAACTAAGTCAGTTTTCTATCTTTTTAGCTAGTCGACTGACGATTGTACATTAGTCGACTGTCCACATCTGTGGTGGTTCGATAACTTAATCTGAGCCATCCATTTTTCGATCCAACGACCCAGATTCATTTTCCCTCCACTTAAGTTAAGATCCACTCATTTTCACTCTCATTCGATCGAATCTCCATCGTCTTCCTCTTCAAACGACAGCCGGCCCTTCGTCTTCTCCTTCGATTAGAAGCTCATAGCCGTCGATTCCTCTCTCCAGTGACTTGATCGAGCTTATGGATCTCTCCTCCTCTGATGTTTGTCGTTTGATTGGTATATCTCTTTCATTTATTTTTGATCGTGCTTTATTTCCTTCACTTTCTGTCAATTCGTGCTTTGGCTCCACCCAAGATCACTTCGTCTTCCAAAGGGAAAGCCATTGCTGTTACGAAGCCTAGGAACCCTAAACCTAAGGCTGCCTCAGACAAGAAAGTTCCTTATAGAGCCCGCACCAAATTCACTCATCCCATCTCCGATGTTTCTGATGCTTATGATTCTACTCATTCTTCTTCCGAAGAAGATGAGTTCGTTGAGCCCCTCCAGAAGCGGCCGCATAGACCCATTAGTGTTTAGATCAATAAGCCTACTACTGAGACTGATTCTACTTGTGTGGCTGCAGACACTCACACCGAGTCCTCTTCCCGCTGATCCCCAAGGCCAAAATCAACTCAGGCCTCCTCCAGCTACTCTTATAGTCCCCATTTGCCAGGATGATTCTTGTTTGGCAAAAATTTCATGTAATGATTGGGATCAAGCTCCTTCGTGAGCGTTCATTGTTTATCAGGCTTTCACAGCTGAGAGAATTTTCGAGATCCTCACGACGACTCATTTGGTTGATCTGTTTTGTTACTCTCATGCAGACTTCCCTTATGCCTATCCATTTCTTGTCAAGCTATTCTATGCTAACCGCATTCGCGGTGAATATGCTGACTCGGGTGTCATCGACACCATGGTACATGAGACTCATATCAAGCTTGACCCTATCCTCTTAGGGAACATTCATAGGATTCCTTCCTCTATCTCTTTGCCTGCAGGTATCTCACTCTCCGATGTTGCTGACCTTGATTAGACTGTCCTTCAGGACGTGTTCTCTATGATCCTTTCATATCTCTCCTCTAGCGTCAGGGCTTCCATGTTTACTGTTCAAGGTCAGGCTGTTCACCTACTGGTGAAGTCCAACATCTTGCCGAAATATGGCTCCTCTGATCAGCCTTCTCAGGAGATCCTCAGATGCATGTACGCGATCTTTTCTGGCATGTCTGTGAACTGGGCCGAGGTCCTTCTTAATCGGATGGACATGGTTGAGTTCACTACTTCTTCCTCTCATATTCCATATGGAGGAATTCTTACTCTTGTCTTTTGCCATTTCGGCATTGATCTGACCCCGTATGAGCCCACACCTATTGGCCTCTTCTCGATACGGCTGTAAAGTCGAAGTCCTCTTCGGCTCTGCATACGACATCAAAGAAGAGGCAGTTTCTTCAGCCCCGTCTTCTTCCATCGCTCCACCTGTTGATCAGCCCTCTTCATCTGCTGCACCCTCTCTCGTCCAGTTGGACGAGAATGTATCTGGTCTTTATGAGCTGTTCCATCTGATGTTCCAGCATCAGGGCATACCCTTTCCTACCCACCTCCAATCATTTGTTCCATCTGCTCAGCCTACTCAGCCTCCTCCTTCGATCATCACTGAGCTTCCTGATCCTACAGTTGATACTGCTTTTGACCCAGTTGCTTCTCAGGCTCCTCAGGATGTCTCCTCTGCTGTTGCTGCTGGTCCTCATCCCGAGGACGTTTCTGTTGATCCGAAGCACCAGGATTTCCGTGTTGAGTTGGCTTCTCCTGTGGACTCCTCCGCAGCTGATCTGAATTGACGTTTCGTGGAGATTGCTCACCCTTGGTCCTAGAGTTTTTTTGTTAGGGTTGAGAGTGTGAGTCTGTCTGTATTTTTGGTTGCATTGATGATGATGTATGATGATGATTATTGTTTTTGCTTGTATGTGGAGTGGTCTGTTATACTTCTATAATCCATGTATTGATTATATATATATATATATATATATATATATATATATATATATATATATAATCAATACATGGATTATATAATAAGTGATTCTCGGAGTGAAATCCCTGGCGATTCCGATGACCCACCTAGGGTTTTGAATGAATCGGCGGCTGATGAATGGCACACTGTTGATCGGAGACGAGGTAGGTCATCTATACGTGGGGGAGGGCTCCACTTGCGCGATCGTCATTTTCGCGTGGGGGCCAGCAGCAGTCTCAAATGGGTTCTAATAATTATCGTCGCGTGGGGGGCCAGCAGCTATCTCAAATGGGTTCTAATAATTATCGAAGGCTTGTTGGTAATCAAGCATCCGACATCAGACCTAATGTGAATCGGGAAAGGGATCAACATCGTTTGGGAGCTATTTCTCTCCCAGGTGGCAGGAATGGAAACTATGGACCTAAACTGTTTGATGAAATGCCAGTGAGAACCCCGATAATAACTTCTGGCCCTAAGCGTAGCTGGTCTGAGATCTGTTCCAATACGCGCACTTATGGTGATTCCATTGGCATGGCATTTGTCTCGCCAAAGACAAGGCAAGATGGCTCTTGCGTGGCTCGCATTTCTGATTCTTTACTAGCAAAAGGTTCTGAATATTGGAGATCTACTCTTGTGGGGTATGTGGTGGGTGATACACCCTTGTTTGGGCAAATGCAGGCTTGGCTGGATAGGCTTTGGAAGCCAAAGAAGAAGGTGCAGCTGTATAGCAAAGTTAACGGGTTTTTCTATTTTCGATTCGAGTTCGAGGAGGAATGTAAACGAATTCTACATGGAGGCCCGTGGTTGATTGATGGTCGTCTGGTTGTGCTGAAGTTATGGACTCCCTCCCTTCGTCATGACCGGGATATACTCACCTCTGTCCCTGTCTGGGTACAACTTCATGGGCTACCTGTTAACATGTGGAGTAGGGAGGTGCTCAATATCCTAGTTTCTGTTGTTGGCAATCCTCTGTGTTTGGATCGGGCCACCGCCAAACTAGAAAGAATAACATATGCGAGATGTCTGGTAGAAGTCGATGCCAAGAATCCCCTTCCAGCCAAGGTCGAGGCTGAACTTGATGATGGCTCCATTTTAACAATTGAAACGAAGTTTGAAGCAGAACTTCCTCGTTGCAGTAAATGCATTTGTTTCGGCCACACTAATTTGCAATGCCCTGTCCAAAGGCATGTATTAACAGTAAAGGGGAAGGGGATCTCTAAGTTAGTGCACTTTGTAGAAACTGGGGAGACATCGGGCTCCAGTGTGGATACGCAACCGATGAACGAGGATGTTGCGCAGGTCATGGAGGAAGCCACGTTGAATGTTGAGGCTGCGCAAACTGTGGAAGCCCCGTTAAATGTTGAGGCTGCGCAAACTGTGGAGAGATTGCAATCTGATGAATGCATTCAGATTCATACTGGGCTTCACTCCTCAACCGTGGCGGCCAATGAATCAGGAGCTAGGCGAAAGTGGATAGCTATGGTGACAACTATAAAATTCAGCCGGTCTCTTATCTTCAACGAGGACCCTAAACACAAACTGCCGCAGGTTGCAAGGAATGAGCCATCTATGATAACCCGGAATGGGTCTGTTGAATCTGCTGCTGAACTGCCACCGGAACCCCTCTATGATAACTCGGAATGGGTTGAGGAACTTACAAACAATGACCCTACTAAGCTGAGGAAGCATTCAACCCCTCACGCCAATACTGCCCCTCGCAGAAGCAGTAGAATCAAGTAGGAAGGTACCCTATATTCTCAACCAATATATCAACTATGACTATGTTGATTTGGAATACGCGTGGTTTAAATAATGTTGTGAGGCGTAGGGACCTACGTGATAGGATTAATACTCACAATCCGACATTTCTAGTCCTTCTTGAGACTAAACTAAATGCTGAAAGTATTGGAAAGAAATCTTGCATCCCTCAAAGTCGGAGAACTCTTCACAACTATCATTTACATGGTGGTGGCCGCATTCTAATTGGCTTTGATCCGCTTGTTTGGCAGCTGAATGTTAAGGCTATGTCCATTCAACACATTTCAGTTATATGTACTAATATGGGGGGTCTAAAGTTTGCATTGACGGCGGTGTATGGGAGTCATAGCATTGCAGAGAGGAAAATCTTATGGGATCAGCTCAAAAGGGAAAAATGTGGTATGGGCAATGAGGCTTGGATAGTTGGAGGTGATTTTAATTGTATTTTATATGCTAAAGACAAATTGGGAGGCCGCATGGTGGAAGCTAGCAAACTCCATGATTTCAACAACTGCTTGTCTGAATGTGGTCTTCAAAATCTCAAAAGTACTGGTCAGAGACTAAGTTGGTGTAATAGGCGTGTGGGGTCTGGCCGTATTGCTGCTCGGTTGGACAGGATACTATGTAATGAAGAGTGGATTAGTAAACTCCCCGACTCTGGTTATGAATATCTGGATCCTCACACCAGTGATCATTCCCCTATGATGCTCAATTTTCATTCTCAGGTACTTTCTGATCCTAAGCCGTTCAGATTTTTTAATCATTGGATAAATCTACCAGGTTACTATGAACTGGTGGAATCTTGTTGGGATGTTCCTTTCAGAGGTACCTCTATGTTTCGATTGATTTGTAAGCTGCGGAATGTCAAGTCCGGGCTTAAATCCTGGGTTAGAATTCATTGGTCCAATACTTCCATTACTCAGTGCCGCACTCAGCTAGAGGCCGTTAGGAAGTTGCTCTCTATTCACAATACTTGTGATCTTCAGGAGAAAGAAGTCATATTATCACATGAACTTGTGAAACTGATGGGGATGGAAGAAGAGATGTTCCGTCAGAAGAGTAGGCAAGATTGGCTTGATTTGGGAGACAGAAATACAAGATTTTTCTACAATGCCATGAAAGCTAGGCATTGTCGCAATAATCTCAGGCAACTGGTGGATATGCATGGCGTTCAGTGCAGAACCTATGAGGATATCAAGGCTGAGGCCTCTTCTTTTTATGAAAATCTATATCACCAAAATGACTACTGGAATGTTTTCCCAAAGCTGGTGCCCAAAAAGAAGTTAAAGCCACAGACTGCTATTTGGCTAGAAAGACAGGTATCTCCTGATGAGATTAAATATGTGGTATTCCAGATTAGTCCTTCCAAAGCTCCTGGCCCAGATGGGTTCAATGGTCTTTTCTATCAACATAATTGGTCTCTTATTGGTAATGATGTAGTGGGAGCAGTTCAATCCTTCTTCAGATCAAGTTCTCTTCTGAGACAGGTAAACCACACATTTCTTACACTGGTACCTAAGGGTTCTAATGCTTCATCTTTGGGAGATTACAGGCCAATTGCATGCTGTAATGTGATATATAAGATTATCAGCAAGATACTTTGCAACAGGCTACAAAGATTCATCCATGATCTGGTATCGCCTAATCAATCTGCCTTCCTTCAGGGGAGATTGATATCTGACTGCGCCCTGCTTGCACACGAACAAATCAGGGATTTTAGCAACCCTATGGGGTCCAGAGCTTGTCTGAAACTTGATCTCAGGAAGGCGTTTGATAGTTTGAATCGTGAGTTTGTGTACTACATTTTGCATCAAATGGGCTTTGGACACAAATTCATTGGCTGGATAAAGGAATGTATCTCATCTGCCTCCTATTCCGTAATGGTAAATGGTTCTCCAGTTGGATTTTTTTGGTGGAAATAGGGGCCTTAGAAAAGGTGATCCGCTATCTCCTTATCTTTTTGTTATCATTATGGAGTGCTTCACCCTTCTACTTGCCAAGGCATTGGATAAGGGATCTATTCAGCCCATGAGTAGAACTGGTGCTATCTCTCACTTACTATTTTCTGATGACTTGTTGGTATTCTGTAGGGCAAATATGAAATCTTTCAAAGGTCTCATAAATATTCTGGAGGATTTCCGAAATTTTACAGGTTTAGAAATCAATTGGGACAAAAGTATTGCTATGTTCAGCAAAGGTGTAAGGAATCCTAGAGATCTGGCATTATTGTTGGGTGCTAAGCATGCACAAACTATTACCACGTATTTGGGCCTTCCCTTATCTTCCAAGTATCCAAAAGCAATGATGTACAATCGACTAATTGATAAATGCAGGAAGCGCCTGAGTGGTTGGACTTCTTCGTCTCTGTCTTTGGCTGGTCGCATTGAATTGGTGAGAACAGTCGTTTATGGTATGATAAATTTTTGGATACAGGTGTATAGATTTCCTACTACCGTACTTCGAACTTTAACTGCCATGTGTAGGAAATTTATCTGGGGCACCACTGAGCTTGGTCTTGGAGTGATTCGTGCAGACCTAAGGAGGAAGGAGGGGTTGGCTTAAGATTACTATCTGATCTTAATTTAGCGGCAGGAATAAAACTAACTTGGAGACTGCTCAGATGTAAGGGGCTTTGGGCAAAATACATGCAAAGCAATTATAAGGATCTGAATAATTTCTATGAAGCATCGGCAATGGCCCCTCAATCTGGAACGTGGAAGTTCCTATTAAAATGCAGAAGCCTATCCCAAAATGTAATCAAGAGAAAGGTTGGTAATGGGAGGGACACCCTATTCTGGCATGACAATTGGCTCCCTTGTGGACCTCTCAAATGCAGCTACAACATTCCTGATGGTGCTAGCGGTAAGCGCGTATCAGACTATTGGATTGGGAATGCTTGGAATTATGATCAGAATATTCAGTTTCTTGGCCCTTTGCTTCAAAAACAAGCTTTGAATGATGAGTGCGATACCTGGGAATGGGCTATGGGCGCCAGATTCACTTTCGCAGGTGCATGGAATGCTGTGCGGGAAAAGGCAGGTGCTTTCCACTTCTATAAAATCATTTGGTACAAAAATCACACCCCTAAGTATGCAATTACTCTATTACGGGCCCTGTTAAATAAACTCCCAACCAAGAGCCGGCTGGAAAATTGGATGGATCTCTCTTCTAACTGTTGCGAATTGTGTACAGAGGATGCGCCCGAAACTATTGAGCATATTTATTTTGAATGCCCCTACTCAAAATATATTCTCCTAAGATCCCTTCTTAAATTACAAACCAAGGGGCCGGCAATACACACTATATCAGAGATTGGGAAGTATTTCTTGACTACTTATAGCAAAAAGGAGCTCTGGACCAGCTTGGGAAGACTGTTCTTTCAGCAATTGTTTGGCATCTATGGCGGGAACGCAACAGAAGGGTGTTTGAAAATATCCGAAAATCCAAGGTCGCTCTTTTTGAGGACATTTCTCGAGATGTCTGTATCCTCCTGCGTAATCTGAAAGAGATTGAAGATGAAGCTGCTTCTGCTTGTGCAAACTGGGATATTAGAGACAATGGATGATGATTTTTGGGGTTTAAAACTTGGTGTTTTATTACCCGTGGTGTGTAGCTTGATTTTGGCACGGTGCTTGGATGTTGGGCATTTTGATCTAGGGTGACGACGCTTGTGTCCTATCCCCTAGTCACTATGCAGGCATTCAACACTGACGCTATTGTACATTTCATTTTTCTTAATATATACTAACTTACTCTGCATATATATATATATATATATATATATATATATATATATGGTAAAGTGTTCCTAGGGTGACTCCTTAGATTGAATCTAAGGAGTCACCCCCATTTTCACTCATATCCCACATTTTTATTGCATTTAATTTTTAATGAGGTTGTTGTTCACATCATGGATGGTCAACATACCAAAACTCAAGTCATTCCAATACTTTTAGAGCCCCCATCTACCCCTTGCAATTTCAACGGTCTGAAAACGTGCTGAAAACCCCACGAAGTTGCAAGGGGTAGATGGGGACTCAAAAAGTATTGGAATCCCTTGAAATTTGGTATGTTGATCATCCATGAGATGAACAACAACCCCATGAAAAAAAATCCGAAAAAAACGTGGGAGATGGGAGGAAATGGGGGCGACTCCTTAGATTGAATCTAAGGAGGCACCATAGGAACACTTTACCCATATATATATATATATATATATATATATATATATATATATATATATATATATATATATATAGGGTAAAGTGTTCCTAGGGTGACTCCTTAGATTAAATCTAAGGAGTCGTCCCCATTTTCTTCCATCTCCCACAATTTTTTTTGAAATTATTTTTCATAGTATTGTTGGTCACATCATGGATGATCAACCTACCAAAAATCAAGTCATTCCAATACTTTTAGAGCCCCCATCTACCCCTTGCAACTTCAACGGTCTGAAAACGTGCTGAAAAACACATAAAGTTGCAAGGGGTAGATGGGGGCTCTAAAAGTATTGGAATGACTTGATTTTTGGTATGTTGATCATCCATGAGATGAACAACAATCCCAAGAAAAAAATTTCCAAAAAAATTGTGGGAGATGGGAGAAAATGGGGGAGACTCCTTAGATTTAATCTAAGGAGTCACCCTAGGAACACTTTACCCATATATATATATATATATATATATATATATATATATATATATATATATATATATATATATATATATATATATATATATATATATATATATAAAATAAATAAGGATGCCCGTAATTCTCGGAGATGACCTCCCGAGCGATCCCGGCGACCAAGATGAATCTACCAAGAAGACGGCGGAAGGACCTCGGATCGTTGTAAACAACATGGATCCGGGGTTCAATGGGACAGAAAATCTGCGAAAACTGCCGGTTACCCAGAAGTGGGTTCTCGCCGGCGGCAAAGGAGATGATGGCGCTAGCGGCTCCGGCAAGGCAAAGGAATCTCCATCAATGATTGGGAATGAAGGTATAACCCCTATCCCAAATCCTACTGCTGATGATAATGGGAAGTGGATTGAGATCAAGAGGAAGAAGAAGCCCCTATTCCCTGACATTCGGGGGGAGATCAAAAACAAATATTTCAGGAAAGATTCTAGCAGCAGGGTTAATCGTTACAAAGGTCCTGTTGTGGAGGGGAGGAAGGGCCATGTAGGGCTTACTCGACCTAAGAGCTCTGTGATAGGTGATGATGCTCGTAAGGCATTTGTTAAAATGCCAGTTAGACCCAACATCCCTTTCCGTGTTGATACCACTGTCGTTAAGCAATCGTGGTTGGACGTGTGTACTAGTAGGAGAACCTATGAAGCCTCAATGTCCATGACCCATGTGCCACCTAAAATTAGAGAAGATGGTACGATTTGTGCTTGTTTGCCTGTGGATGTGGTGGAGAGGGGTGCTGAGAAATGGAGACATACCATTGTAGGGTACGTACTGGGTGATGTGCCTTACTACGGCCAGATTGTGGCGTGGCTGGATAGACTGTGGAAGCTTAAGAAGAGGGTACAAGTATACATCAAAGAGAATGGCTTTTTCTACTTCAGATTTGAATCTCCTGAGGAATGTGAGCGGATTCTGCAGGGGGGTCCGTGGTTATTTGATGGTAAATTGGTTGTATTGAAATGATGGAACCTCCACATGACTCATGATCGCGATATTCTGACTTCTGTCCCAATTTGGGTCCAATTACATGGTTTCCCTTTATACATGTGGAATCTGGAGGCCTTAAATATAATCGCTTCGGTGTTGGGCAGGCCCTTGTGTCTGGATAGGGCCACAGCTTACCATGAGAGGATTACCTACGCTCGCTGTTTGGTGGATGTTTCGGCAAGTAATCCTCTTCCTAAAACAATAGGAGTTGAGTTGGATGATGGGAAAACAATTACTATAGAAACAAAATATGAGGGAGCGCCCCCTCGGTGTACCCATTGTGTTTGTTTTGGGCACTCTGATACCCAATGTCCTGCTATAACCCAGCTCCCTTCAATCCAAGTGGCGCAGATTGAAATTCCAAAGGAGGGGATGAAGGAATCAGTTGTTCAAGAGGCCTGTATCTCCATAGGAGTTGAGGAGGCTGAAGGTGATAAGGAGGGTGTCACGTTTCAGGCTTGCGGCGTGGTGGAGAATCAACTTGCTACGGGTGAAGGCCTCAATGTCCATGAGCAACTTGCTACGGTTCATCCTAAGCCTTCTCTGCAGACTGCTGCCAGTGTTCTTAAGCAACCTGGGGAGGAGAAATTTGCTACGGGAAGAAATGGCCATGAGCATCTTGCTTCGGCACATGCTAGGCCCTCATTGCCCACTGCTGACAGTGGGCTTAATCAACCTGGGGTGGAGGAACCTACTACGGGTGAAGCTGGCCATGAGCAACTGGAACCTGGGGAGTTTGTCCCTGAAATACAAATTCCGGTTGCAGGCATTGGGAATGCTCAAGCTCCAGATGGTGAGCGGAGGTTGGAAGACCCGAAGCCTGCTGTGCCAAGGATGATGCCTGACACTGAAAATGGACCTTGCAAGGAGATGTTGCCTGAAGACACTGCTCAAATTGACAGGTCCATCAGACCCATACCCTCCTTACTCGCTGAAAGCCATGATAATGAAATTGATTTGATCCCTCCTGACATTGCTCTGGACAACCCTGAATGGGATGTGGAAGAGGGTATATACATATCTCAGGTGGAGGAAATGCAACAGAATCGAAAGAAGAGTGGCCCTCCCTCTTCGGTCACTTGGAGAAGTAGTAGATTACAAGGAAGCTCTCTAGTGCAGAAACACCAAAACCCCATCCAATGACTGTGCTTATTTGGAATGCTCGAGGTCTTAATAATGTTGTTCGAAGACGTGATCTTCGTGATAGTATAAATCAAATAAGGCCTTCTGCCATCATCCTTGTGGAGACTAAACTTAAGGCTCCTCTTCCTAATAATATTTCTGTGATACCCAAAAACTGGATATCAATAGATAATTTTGACCTTTCACCTGGAGGGCGGATTGTTATGGGGTTTAATCCATGCATCTGGAAACCACATCTCATCTCCAATTCTGATCAACATATCTTATGTACCAATGCTGGGGGTTTCTCTTGCACCATTACGGGTGTGTATGGCCACAATTCTATGGTTGAGAGAAGAGAATTATGGAAGAATCTGATGGTGGATGCGCAATCTGCAAATGGGGGGCTTGGTTTTTGGGCGGTGATTTCAACAGTGTCCTATTCTCCAAAGACAAATTAGGCGGGCGCAAGTTGGATGAGAGTATGGTCAGGGATTTCAATGAATGCATACGAGTTTGTCTTCTTCAGGAGCTCAAAAGCACTGGGAATCATTTGAGTTGGTGTAACAATCGTTTGGGGAAAGCGCGGGTCGCCGCTCAGTTGGATCATGTGTTTTGTAATGCAAATTGGATCAACATGCTTCCACATTCTTATTTTATTTATATGGATCGCCAAACAAGCGATCATGATCCAATGGTGGTTTATCTTCACCCTCAGGTACCGTCTGAACCGAAGCCATTTAAATTCTTTAATTATTGGACAAAATGCCCAGGCTTTAGCGATGTTGTCAAGGCAAGTTGGGCCGGCAAGGTCACAGGTACTCCGATGTTTTGTGTTTCACAAAAATTGAAGCGGCTTAAGCTTCACCTTAAGGCCTGGGCGGCTGACCTCAAGGCCGACCAGCTTGTCAGGAAATTGCGCTGTGACCTTGTGGCGATCAGGAGCAACCCGAGCTTACATGCGGATATGGACCTGCAGAATGCTGAATTGAAATTAACCAATGAGTTGGCTTCTGCATTGAATCTTGAGGAGGATATGATTCGCCAAAAAAGTCGACAAAATTGGTTGTCCCTTGGAGACAGAAACACAAAGTTCTTTTATAATGCTATGAAATCGAGGCAATGTCACAACAACTTGTGCCATTTAGTTGATTTGGCGGGCAACAAAAATAAATCTTACGATGATTTGAAGTCAGAAGCACCGGAATTCTTTGCAAATTTATATAGTCAAGATTATTATACGCAACAATTTCCTAAGCTAACCCCTAAGCGGTTACTGACTAGAGATGCGTCGGCTTGGCTTGATCGGAGGATATCTGATGATGAGATTAGAGCTGCTGTTTTTCAGATTGGTTCTGATAAGGCGCCTGGACCTGATGGGTTTAATGGGTATTTTTTCCAACACAACTGGCATCTCCTTAGCACTGAGATTATTACTGCTATTAAATATTTTTTCGGCTCTTCTCAGTTATTACGCCAGATCAACCATACTTTTCTGACTCTCGTCCCTAAGAATTCTAACGCCTCGAATCTGGGTGACCACAGACCGATAGCTTGTTGTAATGTGCTGTATAAGATTATCAGCAAAATATTATGCAACAGGCTAAAAGTTGTGATTCATGAATTGATTTCCCCTAATCAGACGGCGTTTCTTAAAGGTAGATTACTATCTGACAGCTGCCTTCTTGCACATGAGCAGATCAGGGATTTCAGCAATCCAATGGGGCGGAGGGCATGCCTTAAACTGGATTTGCGCAAAGCTTTTGACAGCGTAAATAGGGATCTGATATATTACTTCCTCTTCCAGTTGGGGTTCTCTGATAAATTCATTGGATGGATCCGAGAGTGTATTTCATCCGCTACCTTCTCTGTTATGGTGAATGGGACTCCAGTGGGTCACTTCAGAGGCAACAGGGGCATTCGACAAGGTGACCCTCTATCTCCATATTTATTTGTCATTATCATGGAGGTTTTTTCCATCCTATTTGAAAAAGCAATTAATAGACGCACTATTGAGCCTATGAGGCGCTCGGGTGGTATTTCACACCTACTCTTTGCTGATGACCTTCTTGTGTTCTGCCGTGCTAGCAAGAAAACTTTTTCTGGCATTCTTAAGCTCCTTAATGAGTTTTCTGACCACACGGGTCTCCAAGTTAATTGGGATAAGAGTGCTGCTATATTTAGTAAGGGTGTCAAGGAAAAAAGAGGAGTTAGCCGATTTCTTGGGCATCAAATTCGCCACTACAATCACCACCTATTTGGGGTTACCCCTCTCTTCTAAATATCCAAAATCCCAAATGTTCAGCAGATTAGTTGACAAATGCAAGAAGAGGTTGATGGGTTGGTCTTCTTCAGTTTTATCTATTTCTGGGCGAATTGAGCTAGTTAGAACTGTCATCTATGGAATGATCGCATTTTGGATGCAAGCATTCCACGTGCCCCATACTATTTTGCGTACTATTACTACGGCTTGCAGGCGATTTATCTGGGGAAATTCCAGAGCTTGGGCATGGAAAGACATGTGCAGACCTAAATCTGAAGGAGGGATTGGCATCAGATTGTTGGAGGATTTGAATGTAGCAGCTGGTATTAGACTCACTTGGAGATACCTTACTTCTGGTAGTCTGTAGGCGACTTGTATGAGGAAACATTATGATGATTCGGGTGGGTTTTTTTGCTATGAAGGGGCTAGTTACACAATCAGGTACCTGGAAGCACATGCTGAAATGCAGAAATGTATCCCAAAAGCTTATTCGACGGAAGGTGAGAGATGGCAAATCTACCCTTTTTTGGCATGATAACTGGCTGGAATGTGGGCCTCTTAAATTCCTGTATGAGGTCCCTGCGAATTCTTCTATGAAAAAAGTATATGAATACTGGGAGAATGACAAATGGATTGATGACCCAACTATTACTGAAATCCGGCCTTTACTCCTCAATGTCAAACTGTAGTTTGGTGCTGACCGCTGGGAGTGGACTCATGGTAAGGAGTTTCAATTTAGACAAGCTTGGGAAGGGGTGCGAACGCGAGGTACTCCTTTTCCTTATCATAAATTAATTTGGTTTCCTAATAACATCCCAAAGATGTCCCTAACTCTGCTTAGAGCTTTTAAAGATAAGCTGCTAACCAGAGCAAAGATAAGTAGATGGGGGCTTGAAACTCCAACTGATTGCATCTTATGTGATGGCAACTTTGAGGAAACGGTGGAGCACCTCTTTTTCAAATGCACTTACTCTGATTACATCCTTCGGCGTGCATTACTCAAGCTTGGTATTAAATCCCAGCTTGCGCCCTGCCTTGAAGAGGTGGGTAGATACTATCTTGCGCATTATGGGGGGAAAAAATGTTCTAAGTATGCTTTGAAAATCTGTTCTATCTGCTACTGTTTGGCATATTTGGCGGGAGAGAAATCGCAGAATTTTTGATAAGGAATACCGGTGCAAGGCAAGTCTTTTTCAGGAGATTGAGGCAGATATCAGGGTTGTCCTTAGAGATCAAGAGCCATCTGGGGAGGCTGAGGCTAAAGTCTTGGCTAACTGGACTTTCAGAGATAATGGTTAGGAGTTCATAGAGAGATTTGGATATGGATTTTGATATGTTTTGTTGCGTTCTGGCATGTATGGTTTTTTTTTATTCTTTTTGATATAGACTTTGATAGGATGAGGGATTGATTGTAGAGAGTGACGACGCTTGTGTCCTCTCCTCTCTCTCTTGAAACCTCTTCCTGTTAATCTCTATAATGTAATTACTTTGTACATTACATCTCTCAATAAAGAGTTACGCTAACTTTTCAATATATATATATATATATATATATATATATATATATATATATATATATATATATATATATTGGAGAAATATATATATATATATGATATCACATTTTGTCATTTTTCTCTCTGATGTGATCATTGCATATACGTTGTGCAATTGTGTCTCTCTGTGTGCTCTATTATATACATGATGTGATGTGATACATTTTCTTGCTTATGTAATGTTGATATTGGATTTTAATTCCTTTAGACAACTAAAATTTCTTTTGTTGATGAGTATTTGATATATATCATTGTGATGCACCTTCGTGATTTTTCGATTTTATTGTGGTAACACATTGAATATATATCGTATTATTTAGACTCTTATGATTGTTATTGTCTTATTTAGCACTATTGTTGTTGTTTTCTATTCCCACTTTTTGGATAATGTCATAGGGGGAGAGAAATAAACAAATCATAAATTCGTGCTAAGTATATTCTAAACTTGAATCTAATATTGAAGTTGCCTTAGATTCAAGGGGAGTAAGATATAATGAACTTGGATTCTAAAATCCTAAATTTCTAGTATTGAAATCATTTCATTCATGCATATCTTACATGTTTACTTCAATTGATTTATAGATGCCCTTATTTAAATTGACTAACTTGATTGGCATCTATGTAGGGGGAGTAAGTATTCTTTAAGCACAATTGTTTATCTTTTTGTTTATGTTTGTTTGTCATCACCAAAAAGGGAAGAATGTTGACTATTGGACTTCTCCCTACTTGGTTTTGATAATGAGAAAATATAAATACTTGTGACTAATCCCCTACATGTAGTTAATCCATTGCCTAAGCATATGATGAATTAGCAATGGATGTCACTTAAGGATCAATCAAAGCATACAAAGTGGATTGGATGAACGAAGATGATGATTGAAGCTCCTAGAAGACTTCAAGCTCAAACTTTGGATAGAAGAGAGGCTTCTACAAAATGTAATCTTTTTATTCTCTTCTAGTATGTATTTTAGAAGTAGAACTATGTTGAAGTACACACATCTTTCTTTCAGTCCTAGGCATTAGAACTCATTTCCTTGGCCTCCAATTCATTATTATCTAACATGTGCATTTTGGACTTTCAACAGGCGACTGTTGAACGATTTACAGGCGACTGTCTCCAAACAGTCGCCTGTGATTTTTCTACTGTCGTCTGTTTTGCACATACTTTTTCATTTGGTTTTTAGGCTTTCAGCTATAACTTTCATCAGGTGCCTGCTATACAAAGTAGTTACAGGCGCCTGTCCAGTTACAGGCGCCTGTGATGTATTAGTCAGTTGCATGTCTCTCTTTTGACCAAAGATCTATTACTTTCCATCTTTTGTACAGACGACTGATGTTGGTTTCACAGGAGCCTGTCCATGGCACATGCGCCTGTGAATGCCTTCAGTCGCCCGTCGATCCTTGTCTTGACACTTTGTGTTTGGTAATTTCTGCAAGTTTCGACCAGTCGACTGATGTTGGTTTCATAGTCATCGGCCCATGTCACATGAACCTGATCCTTGTCCTAACACTTGGTGTTTGACACGCTATGCAAATTTTGGCCAGTCGACTGATGTTGGTTTCACAGTCGCCTGCCCATGGCACATGCACCCGTGGATACCACATCAGTCGCCTGTCCTGTCTTCCCAAAACTTCCTGAGTTTTCATAACTTACTCATGTTTTGCTCAGTCACTTGTAGAAGGTTTCTCAGTTGCCTGTTGGTTTACAGGCGCCTGTCCGACCTTCATCAGTCGACTATCCTATGTGGTAAGTTACCGTTTGAATTCTCACCTGCCCTCTGACACAGTGCAGCAGTCGACTGTGATTTCTTCACCAGTAGACTGTCTATTGTGTAAATTGTATTAGTTGGCTGTTTCTCCACGGATTTCAAAGGGGGTTTTGGGAACTTTATTTGAGGGTTTTAGAGAACCTATAAAGAGAGCTTCTACTGGTCCATTGGAGTCTGTCTCTCTCCAATCAAGCTCTTTCAAATCCAAAAGCCCTAGATTTTCAATCTCATTCTCTCTTGTTCTCCAACCTAGAATCAAAGTGATATTCTCTAGGCAATTGGTGGTGACAAGAGAAATGTCTTCTATCTTCTTGGAAGAGACTTCAACACACAACACACTTGCTCCTTCAAGTTCTACTTCAAGGTTGCTTGGTCCCAAGTTAGGGAAGTTAAGGACATCGATTGTGTTTCGATTTCACTTGTAGGGTTGCTGCAAGTGGGTTTAAAGGAAACCTCAAGTTAGGGTTCTAACTTGAGTATCCGGAGGTATCCGGATGGAAGGGACGCAGGATTACCAGGAACAAGTCAGGATTAGACTTGGGTAATCCGAACCCTTGAAACATACTTTTTGTTAGCATTGTTCCATTTTGGGTTTATTGATTATTCCACATTTATTGTTGGTTAGGAATTTAAATTGGTATTACTATCGTTTAAATTTTACAAACACTATTTAACCCCCTTCTAGTGTTTTTCTCATATTCAGGGTCCTTACAGTATGTGCTCGAGGAACAAGAGGTCCTTGAGGGCTTAAGCATTATAATGCAAGAGCCTGAAATAGGTACCACTGCCCAGCATAAGAGGGACCGTGACACATATGACTCTTGGAAGAGGAAGAACTCAATCGCTTGCATAACGTTGCTAAGCAGCACGGATGATGACATCATGCGTGAGTTTCGTAAGTATGACATTGCGAAGGACATATGGTCCTCGCTTAAGGCTAAGTTTGGAGACACTTCGGTCACCAAACTAAGGTCCATCACCATAAAGTTTGATGCATACAAGAAGCGCCCATATCACTCTGAAGAAACATCTGAGGCACATGTTAAACTTGATTACATAGTTAAAGGACGTCGGTCATACTTAGACCGATGAATAACATGTTCAAGAGGTTATCCGTTCCTTGCCCAACACACGAGAACAAATGAAGATGCATCTCACTTACAATGAGAGCATCAGGACCCTTGAAGATGTTTCATGCCTACTCGAATTAGAGGTAGAGAGGCAAGAGGCCTCCAAGCCTACTACAGAAGTATATGTGGCAGGATCCAATTCTCATGGAGGATTCAAGCACAAACATTGCGGGTGCAAAGGAAAGGAACATGAAGAGCCTCCCAAGAAACTTAAGCATTACCAACATGGTCGAAAAAGGCATAACAAGAAGAGAGATATGACCATGATAAAGTGCTTCAAGTGCAACAAGTTTGGCCATATTGCTCATAATTGTACTGATCAGTTATCTTGTTATGATTTAGCTAAACTTTATGTTTTTAGCTATGTGTTTTTGGCAGTGTCATGCCCTGTTGGTACAATACGTGTATTCTACTATATAATCTTTATGTGTATATGTATGCATGAAGCTACTTGTGTGTAGGTATATGGTTGCCTATAAGTGTAAGACATGTGGATATTATTGTATGTGGCATGCGTGCCTAAGTGTAGTAGATAAATAGGGAGTATTCTAGTAGAGTGTAGATGCATGTGAATATGGACGACTAGGTGTATGTATATGTGATGTATAGATGTGTGTCTGTTGCGTGTAGTAGGATAATTTATGTGTATATATAAGTGTGTGGATGTATGCAGTGTGGGTGTGCATGGGTGTGTGTCGTTGTCGTCACATACACCATGATCCACGCCCACTTCAATTTCCCTTCTATCCCTAACCCAGACCAGGCTTACGCACCTGACGTAGAGCTTCCCACTTTTAACATCGAGTGTTTCTGGCATCGTATATACGGTCTCCGCGGCTTCAGACCTAGTAGGGCGAAGTCTTATTCCATCATCCACCCCTGCCTTAGATACACCCAGCACCACATCGCCACCACCATCTATTTTAGGCCAGAGGTCAGGACCCTCTCATTCCTTGAGCTTGTACACCTCAGTGGGATGACCCGACCGCTCAGACAGGCAGCGGACATCACACTCTGCCCATTCCTACTGACCGACAAAGCCCTCTGGCTGTGCCATCGCCTTCTTCTCACTGCCTCCGTCGCCACGGAGATATGTTGCGGTGGTTTCTTCACTATTTTCGCCATCATGCTCTGCCTTGTTCTTCCAGCCGATCTAGTGGTAGCACCTGGGCCTACCAGACTTGACACAGATGTGCTTTGTCGCATGCACATCATCAGGCCCCATGGTGAGCGCCACTGGATTTATCGTTTAGGCACCCACCGTGAGCATCACATGTATCTCACTGTCCTGATCTTACACAGATGCGCTAATCATGCTTGACTGGCTCCTTCCTGGCATTCACCCCATCCCACCTATACACGTCCTAGAGGCTACAGGTGCCTAGCCTGCCACCAAGGATGGGGACGCAGACTGGGAGCTTAGTTATGATGAGGAGCCTGTGAGAGCTACCATCCCTCCCACCACCACCACCACACCACTGGTGAGCACTTCTGTCCTTACTCCTGTCAGTGCCACCACCACCACCACCCTGTTGGAACTCGTCGCGCGAGGATGGAGGATCGAAAGAGAACTTACGTTAGCGTATGCGGCACCGTAGTCTCTGAACTTCGCACTCGGATTCGCCACAACGGTCAGTACTTCGTCACAGAGGATCGAAGCAGCGTTTCCACCGTCTAAATCTAACTTTAGAAGAAGAACTAAATGGAAGGGAGAAGAGGAAAAGATTTGCCTTATGCAAACTTATGGCATGAAGGATTTCACTTAAAAGCCTTACCTTTGGGTCCTATTTATAGGCTTTAGGGGTAGTTATTGTAGGAAATAACCATATATAAGCTTATTAGCCAATATTAGCACATTTCCCTATCCTCTTCATTATGCACTTATCAAGTGCCTTTTTGCACTTATAAAGTGACTTTTCCACTTATCGAGTGGTCCTTTTCACACATGAAAAGGTTCCCTTCGCACATGCTTTCATGCATGCGATATCCGAGGTCCGTATACCCTCATACATCCCCTCATGGGTGTATACATGTCGTCCATATCCAACATCTCCCACTCACACTTGAGGGGATTGTAAGAAAACATCTTTTCCTTTAGTTCTTCAATTTATCATACCGAGAAATAGACCGTGTGACCGTCATGTGCATAGAGTCCGCTGTTGTGCACTTGTTAGAGATACACAACACTCCTTGAGGTTCAAAGTTGAGTAGATCAACGCATGTTTTACCCAAGATTATTTCTTCACATTTCTTATACTTTATATTCAACAATTGAATCCCATCTGGATTACAATTGGCTAGCCAGCTTTGAATCTCTAAAGTCCAAATGTGAATATGAAATTAATCTTCCTCTTCTTGCGATCCTTTCGATCTTGACTTGACTCGCTTTTCTAACATGCCCCGCCGGACCGAATTTACCATAGTCCATAAGCAGCATGCTAAGACAGCGATCACCTAGTCAAATCTAAAGGAACCAATTAGAGTCCATAAGGGTAAGTAGTTAAGACCCATGTGGTCTTTGGGTCTCACATAATAGTAAACACAATTACTATTCTAACCCAATGGTCAAATGCATACGCAGTATGAATACGTATTACAACATCACTCTTTTCCCAGGGAGTGTATGTCTAAATGATGTTGTAAGGATGATGATCAGACACCACAATGTCTGACTTTGAGTCCCTTTTACTACTCAGTAATTTTCTGGACCCACATCCCGCATAAGACAGATAAGATTTCAAAAATCTTCTTAGATCTTTTGTAAGCATCCACATGATGCAGATCTTTCATACGACCATTTTGTTTAAGTCATGACTCTAAATCATCCGTCTGACGATTTTGACTTTAAATAGGTCTCATCTTTATTTTATCCGGCTGATAGAATAAAGGCGGTTGCTCATGTGAGAGAGCCAACCTCAATCTGTCCGACATACTAGAAAATACAGCGGAGATAAAAGAAATGTACACAAACATTTTCAAGAAACTCATATGCAATGTTGAAAAGAACTTATTCTTTTATTAAATTTGATCTTTCATAGACATGGGAATTTACATTGGTACAACTCAGCTCTTACGCAATCCTTGAGATGATAAGTGTTTGTAAAACACAACTCTGGGGATCGCCTTCGTAAGCGGATCCGCTATCATCTCATGCGTAGATATGTACCTAATGTCTACCTTCTTGGTCTTATCATAGTCTTTTGCAAATTTGTAGTGGATATCAATGTGTTTGGTCTTACAATGGAATTTTGGATCTTTGACATAGGCTATAGATGCTTGACTGTCACTGTGTATTGGTACATCACCTGAGTCACTTGCATCAATTAGCATGTCTAAGAACTTCCTAAGCCAAACAACTTCTTGGACTGCCATGCTAAATGCTACAAACTCGGCTTCCATAGTTAAAAGTGCGAAGCAGGATTGTTTCTTTATACTCCAGGATATTGCACCAGATCGGAGTAGAAAAACATATCCTGAGGTTGATCGTCGTTCATCGAGATCACCCGCCCAATCAGCATCAGTGTAGCCTTCGAGCCTCAAGGCATCTCTTTGATAGCATAAAGCATAGTCTGCAGTTCCTTTAAGATACCGCATAATCCTCTTAACCGCTTTCCAGTGTACTTGCCCTGGATTGGATTGGTAACGACTTACCATTCCAACGGCAAAACAGATGTCTGGTCTTGTACACATCATAGCGTACATAAGACTACCAACTGCACTGGAATATGGAACTTTTTCCATAATTTCCTTTTCCTTTTGGTTCTTTGGACACGATTTCAGACATAAATTATCGCATTTGCTTATAGGAGTATCAATGGACTTGCAGTCCTGCATATTAAAACGTTCTAGAACCTTCTTTATATAAGTCTCTTGTTAAAGAGAGAGAAGTTTCTTCGAACGATTCCTTGAAATCTTAACTCCAAGGATATATGCGGCTTCTCCCATGTCTTTCATCTCAAACACTGATGAAAGCCAAGCCTTGATATCCATCACAAAGCCCTTGTCATTTCCGGCTATTAAAATGTCATCTACATATAGAGACATAATAACATACTTACTCTTAATCCTCTTGATATATACACAGTTATCTTCATCAAGCATGGAAAAACCATTTGATAAGACAACTTCTTGAAATCATATATACTATTGCCTCGAGGATTGTTTAAGACCATATATGGACTTACGAAGTTTACAAACCTTATGTTCGTTTCCTTCTTTTACAAACCCTGTTGGTTCTTCCATATAGATCTCCTCGTCCAATTCTCCATTGAGAAAGGCAGTCTTTACATCCATTTGATGTAATTCAAGGTCTAAGCAAGCTACCATAGCCAGAATCAAGCGAATCGAGGTAAAACGCAGAACAGGTGAGAAGGTCTCTTCGTAGTCTATCCCTTCCTGTTGCGTAAAACCTTTTGCGACAAGGCGAGCTTTATATCTGTCTATAGAGCCATCAGCCTTATGCTTGATCTTGAGAACCCATTTGTTCCCAATAGCTCTACGTTCTCTGGGTAAGTCAACCAAGTCCCAGACTCAGTTAATTTTCATGGATTCTAATTCCTCCTTCATCGCTTTCATCCATTTGTCTTTTGCAGGGCAAGATACGGCCTGTTTGAAAGTAGCAGGCTCGTCATCTTCTTGTAGTAAAGTCATAAAGGTTTGTGGGAATTCATCCTCAAATCTTAGAGGAGCTAACCTTGTACGACTACTACGTCGTATTTGAGATTCTTCAAATCCTTGTTGACTCGAATTTAGATCAATTCTAATATCACTCCCACTTGGAATGTTGTTAGAAATGCTCCCACTTGGATCATTATTCCCGTATGGAATAAGATTCGCATTCGTATCATCCATTGGTGAAGGTTGAAACGTATTTTCCTTTTCACCAAGAATTCTCCCACTCGAATGAGGTAATCCTTCTTGATCATAAATCTCAAATAGAGACAAGTCCTGACTTATCTCGCCCTGTCTTGGAAACTCGTTTTCCAAGAAAGTGACATCCCTCGACTCAAATTCAATTAGTCCTCCATTGTCTTCCTGACCAATGATAACATAACCTTTGGAGTTTTCTGCGTATCGTATAAAGATACATTTCCTCCCCCTTGGCCCAAGTTTGCCATATTTATGTGAGGAAATATGTACATAGGATGCACATCCCCAAGGTTTTAAAATGCTTAAGTCAGGAGACCTTTGGTTCCACAACTCATAAGGAGTGGAGCTAACTGATTTCGAGGGTATGCGGTTCAAGATGAAAGTAGCCGTCAATAATGCATCACCCCAAAAGGTGATTGGCAAGTTAGCTTGCGCCATCATTGAACGGACCATTTCCATTAAAGTCCTATTCCTCCTTTCAGCAACACCATTTTGTTGAGGAGTATAAGGCATAGTTACCTGATGAACTATGCCCTTTTCATCACAAAGTTCCTTAAAACTTGTTGATTGATATTCACCGTCTCTATCGGTTCGCAAGACCTTAATCTTGCGATCTAATTGATTTTCCACCAAACTCATATAGTTTTTAATGCATGTTAATGCTTCACTTTTGTGGGATATCAAATAGATAAGACCGAATCGGGTGAAGTCATCAATAAAAGTGATGAAATAGGACTTCCCGCGTCTTGTCTTGACATTCATCGGACCACATATGTCCGAATGGATGAGCTGTAATGGAACCTCAGCCCTTGTGCCGGTTCCAAACGGCTTGCGACAAGATTTCCATACAAGGCAATGTTCGCAAGTCGACATTTCGACCTTTGAAACATTAGATAGATGGCCACGTTTGGCAAGTCTATCCATTCGTGTTGGTCCAATGTGACCAAGCCTTGCATGCCAACAAATTACATCTGACTCATAATTTGATGAATTTGCAACAAGGAAATTTTCATTATAAAATGAGGAATCATACATTGTATTTAATACAACAAATCCTTTGAAAACATACCCAGAACCAATTAAAGAATTATTACAAGACAAGTCCACTTTACAACTATGAAAGAACCAACTATAACCCAGACCCATTAAAACGACCACAGATATAATATTCCTTCGAATATCCGGAGCGAAGAGAACATCATGAAGTAGGATAGTGCAGCCGTTGTCCAAGACGAGCTTGCACGTCGCAACGCCTTTCACTTCAACATGTGTGTTGTTTCCTACATATATCCACTTCGTTCCTTGGGGTATCCGATGATACTCCACGAAGAACCGTCTGTCCCTTGCTATGTGGTCGGTGGCACCTGAATCAATTATCCAAAATGGATTAGATTCTACAAGAAATATTGAACTAGAAACACATATGTAACTAGTATTATTACAAGTTACCTCGTCACCTCCACTCGTACATGAACGAGTATAGTGACCTAACTTGTTGCACCTCAAACACTTGATCTTCTTCAAGTCCTTCTTCTTGTGCCATTTCTTGTGCCCACCTTTATGTTTGGGTTTCTTGGTAGACTCTGGTTGCTTATTACGTTCATTAGTAAACTTCGAACGATTTTTCCGTTTCTTTTCCCCGTGTGAGGAACTAGCAACCATGTGCACTTCTGCACTTGGCTTGGCAGCCGCAAGCCGCTCTTCCTCTAACTCAAGAGGTGCTTAGAAACATCGTTGAAGTTCTTGCTGCTCTCATTATTAGTGAGATGCATCTTCATTTGGTCCCACCCATTTGGTAGGGAACATATGACTGCTTGGATTTGTTGCTCATCAGTGAGCACATGACCTGCATCCTTTAACTCTGAGATGAGATTCACCATATGTCGCAGATGCTTCCCCATGGAATGATCTGGACGTTTCTTGTACAAATCGAATCTTATAGTTAAAGAACGAAGTTTGGACACCGAGGTGCCACCAAACTTCTCCTCTAGCTTGGACCATATGTCCATGGCTAGGTCATGCTCTCGGAAGATGCGCATTATGTCATCGGCCATACTGGACAACAACGTAATGCGAGCAATCTTGTTCTTCCGAGACGAAGCATCGAAAGCTTCCTTGTCTCATCTGTGTTGGGCCGTAGTGCCCAACTCTGGTTCAATCATTATGTTCTTCAGAGTTTCGAGCACATCTTGCTCCTCTAGAACATATTGTATTTTCATGGACCATAGTTTGTAATTATCGCCGTTGAGTTTTTCACCTTTGTTTAACTCAGCGACGATGTTCTTGGAAGCGGAAGACATTTTAGCTTTAAAATGCTGCAAAAGATATAAAAAGAAGGTTCGATCAAAAAACATTGCATAAAATTTCATATTTATAGTCATCATTTTAGACATTTTCATAATTCGGCAGTCTCGGCCAGCGGACCGACCAGGGGAATGGCTAGTCCATGGTTCACTACCCCCAGACAGAGCCGAGATGTCCCACAAACTAGTCCAAAAGACCACTGGCTGAATCATGATCCATTGAGACGCTGAATCAATCGAATGTGGAAATTTCAGACTAGTTTAATATCACTCCCACTTGGAAAATCCCACTTGGAATGATATTATTATATTTGATAAGTTACTTTCGAAAAATATTGAAGATGTCGTTCTAGAATCGGAAAAGTCATTACGATCCCAATCACCATCTAGAACAACTTTCAATATTTCCCCATCACTTTATCAAATAACAGTACTCTTATAGTACTTTGCAGCGGAAAAGCATTTTTGAAAAACGTATTTTGAAAACGTATTTTTCAAACGTATTTTGCAAACGTATTTTGCAGCGGGAGGTGTTGGCATGCACCGGTCATTGCCGGGGTCAAGCCGTGGCCGCGCCAAGGCCGAATTCCCCCTTTCGTGGGGTTTAGCCGTATGCAATTGCCGCCGGTCCCGTATGGGCCGGCCATGCAGACCCCCCAACACCTTGGTCGAGGCCGGGGCTCGACGGTCATGGCTTGGCCAAGGGCCGGGCCTCCTCAGCGAGGGCCGGCCAGGGCCTCTGCCCAGGCCGAGGCCGGCCAGTGCCGGCCAAGAGGGGTCCTGGCCCCTCGGCCAGGGCCCCTGGCCGAGGCCGGCCAGGGCCGGCCAGGGGGGCCCCGGCCCTCGGCCAGGGGCCCCGGCCCTCGGCCAGGGGCCCCGGCCCTCGGCCAGGGCTTCTGCCTTGGCCAAGGTAGGCCAGGGCCGGCAAAGGGGCCCTGGCCGGCAAGGGGCCCTGGCCCTCGGCCAGGGGCCCTGGCCCCCTCGGCCAGGGCCCCTGCCCTGGCCCCTTGGCTAGGGCCCCTGGCCCCCTCGGCCAGGGCCCCTGCCCTGGTCGGCCAGGGGGGCCTGGCCCCCTATGCCCTGGCCGAGGCCGGCCAGGGGGCCCTGGCCCCCTCGGCCAGGGGGCCCAAGCCCCCTCGGCCAGGGCCGGCCAGGGGGCCCTGGCCCCCTCGGCTAGGGCTAGGGGGCCCTTGCCCTGGCCGAGGCCGGCCATGGCCCCTTGGCCATGGCCGGCCTCCCCTTCCTTTGGGGTCCAGTTTGCACACCCCCCCCCCGCCCGGAGGGGGGTCTTGGTTGTCATTGGCCGTAGCCAACCCCCTCCGCATGGGGAGGGGGGTGCATAGCCTCCATGGCCCATATGGCCATGGCGATCATGCACCAAAGAGGTCATCTTCTCCGTTGAGAATAACTACTATATTCTCCGATGAGACACCCGTTCATCGAGAAAGTAGTTATGCTTCAATGGCCGTGTGCCAAAAAAATAACATACCTTCACGATCGCAAACTTCACGCTCCACATGAAGATAGTTCACATTCTCTATTGAATGGAGACTCAGCATCCATGAAGAGTGCGAGTTTGGCGAGATGAACGGTCAGTTCTTCCTGTCACGGAGAGTTCCTGCCATATCCGTAATGACAGAAGACCCTAACGTGAAAAGAACAACTGCTGCGATTCTCTCCATCATGATGTGCTCCTACCATATCCCTAATGGTAGGAAACTCATTCGTGAAAAAGACAACGCCTCGTTCATCGGTGAGACCGGAGCGAACCCGTGTGGCTCCGATACCAATGTTGGAACTCGTCGCACGAGGATGGAGGATCGAAAGATAACTTACGTTAGCGTACGCGGCACCGTAGTCTCTGAACATCGCCCTCGGATTCGCCACAATGGTCAGTACTTCGTCACAGAGGATCGAAGCAGCGTATCCACCGTCTAAATCTAACTTTAGAAGAAGAACTAAATGGAAGGGAGAATAGGAAAAGATTTGCCTTATGCAAACTTATGGCAAGAAGGATTTCACTTAAAAGCCTTACCCTTGGGTCCTATTTATAGGCTTTAGGGGTAGTTATTGTAGGAAATACCCATATATATATGCTTATTAGCTTATATTAGCACATTTCCTTATCCTCTTCATTATGCACTTATCAAGTGCCTTTTTGCAATTATAAAGTGACTTTTTCCACTTATTGAGTGGTCCTTTTCACACATGAAAAGGTTCCCTTCGCACATGCTTTCATGCACGCGACATCTGAGGTCCGTATACCCTCATACATCCCCTCATGGGTGTATACATGTCGTCCATATCCAGCACATCCTACCTGAGACTTTCGGGGCTGTCCACACCTCTTTCCCTGAGGTCACATCCACACTTTCCTCCGTGCCCGTATCTGAGGGCACATCTGTTTCTTTTGCTCCAGTGCCTACCGCCTCACCCATTTTGGAGCCTGCTGCCACCAGTTCTGTCACCACCCCATCAGTTTCTGCCAGCACACTATATGCACATGTGGACCCTATTCCTTCCGAGCCTATCTTTTCGGAGGCCACATCTACTCTTCCTGGCACCATTGCTGTATTCATCGAGAGCGTCGTGGTTTCTATCGATACTTCTGCTGCCACGACGACTCCGGTTTCTGATGTCGCTGCTTCAACCTCTACACCAGATCTCAGATCCATTCCAATCCCATCTTTTACTGAGATCCCGCAAGGCCACCCTCTCCCGATTTTGCTTTCAGGCCTCATGCAGCACATGTACGAGGCCGTGTTGAGAGAGGTGCACCTAGTGCGCACGTACACCACTTGACTCCCGCCTCACTGATGCACGCTTGACATCGGTGGAGGACGAGGTTGCTGGTTTGAGCGTGACTTTGCCACCCTCACCCGCTCAGTCGCCACCCACCACGAGTCATTGAGCAAGGACATTATGGACATTTTAGATATTCTGAGGACACAGCGTGCACCACCTGTCATACTAGCACCTGCTCCTCCGGTCACACATGCACCACTCGCCGACCCGATTTCTCTGGTTTCTGCAGGGCCTGTCACACTTTCTGTTGAGCCGACTGCACCGTTAGTGGCCCACCTACTGACCCACCGCTGACCCGCCCCTTGTTCCATCTTCTAGTCCTCAGTAGTCGGACCTATCGCCACCTCCAGAGGGTGGTGCCCCTGCTTGATTATTATTTTTTCTCCTGTTCTCCCCCTCATCCATATTTTAGTGCCCATCTGTCCTTTTGAGGCCTTACACATGCTTAGCTTGGTGGAGGACCCATCATCATCCATTTGTATATCCTTCATTCCATCATTGCATCATCTGCTTTCTTATACATATTCTAGGCATCAGAATATGCACCTGCATTTTTCTTTTTCATTTGTTTAATTCCATTTTTTAGATTTCCTTTTTTATTAATACCCACCCGCCCCACCTAGCATCATTTCCTTCCTTGCACGCGTGTTTTCAGCAGTGAGGACACTGCTGTGTTTAGTTTGGGAGATGAGTGCTATCGCTTTTTATTTTTATTATCCATCTTTTTTCTTTCATTTTCCCATTTTTATTTTATTTTCCACCCATTTTCCATCATTTTATTTTTCTTTTTAGGATCTTATTTTCCATATTTTGGATATGCTTGCATGCTTGTTTTATTTTACTTTTCCGCCCTTCTTTTCCTTTTTATGCTAGATATATTACATTTGATGATATCTCTTATTGCTATAGTAGCCATCACGATGATTACTATCATTGCACATCTTAGAGTGAACCGAGTGTTACATTATATTTCTTTCTCCACATATATCTTTATTTCTATACTTGTTACTTGAGTTCAATCCTTACAGCTACTTATACCGCTTCTATTCCCAAAAATCCTGTGCAAAAGAAAAGCTAGCTCCAAAAAGTACAAAACAGCCAAAAAGGAGCCAAAAAGACCCAAAAAACCAAAAATACAAATCATATTGCTCCTTCAAAAAGCCAAAAAGAAAAAAATGAGAAAAAAAGGAAAAAAATGTTTCTTTATCTCATTATTGGAGCCACTTTTATACTTGGGAAAACCAAGGAAAAAATCCCATTTTCCCCTATTATTTTCATTTGGATGCGATGAATCAAGCTAAGCTTGGGGAGGGGGGGTGGTGAATTCATTTGACCATATGAGTGAGTACGACATTAGAGTGGAGTTGTGCACGAATGTGAATATTTGATAATACTAAAACTTAGCGAAATAGTTTAGCTATGTAGATTTCTTATGGTTTGATATGAATATGTGAATGCCATGAATTTTATTCTATTCTTTAGTGCATACTTGGTATGATTCTTATATGCTTCAGTTATAACTCTAGCTTGAAAAGTGCATTGCTAATGATTTGCATATTGAATTCTATGAATTGCCTGAAGTGAATATGAGTTGATTGCATGAATTTATAGAGTCCCTTTTTGTTGATCTTAAAAGCTTGCAAGTACCATGTTTAAGTAAGATATGAAATATTTATCGCATGTGATTCGTATTTTCCGAGTTATCATGATGTGTAGCTTATAGCTTGGGATATGAGCAAATAATCTAGCGATCCCCTCCATTTTTCGTTCTTTTTCTATTTCTTATTTTCATCTCTCGGTGAGCTTCGTATTCGTCTTCCTCGAGGATGAGTTAGAGGTAAGCTTGGGGATTTTGATGTGTCCATATTTTCCATGCATTTACTGCATCATTTATATCATTTTTGCCTTCCAAAGTTTACATTTTCATATATTGTCGTGCTTCTAACGAAATATTCGAGTTTCGTATAGATTTACAGATTTTCAGGAACTTTGGAGCGAATTGGAGAAATTATAGGACATGGACACATCCGAGCCGTCCGAAACATCATTGGCAAGGTTCAACAAGTGTTCGGCAAGGTGAAGAAGACGATTAGAGGAGAGAAGGAGAAAAAAAGGAGATTTTAAAGCTCTAGAGGCTTGGATGCTGTTTTCCCAGGCAGCTCGGTCGAGCTGCCCAGCACTCGACCGAGCTAATACCCTTGATGCCCCAGCAAACCCGACACGCCCCACTCGATCGAGCAGAGCTTCTACTCGACTGAGCTGAATCCAAGTAGAATGACTATATTGAGCAACTCTCCAAGAACTGTAGCTCGATCGAGCAGACATGACCACTCGATCAAGTAGACCATCTACTCGACCGAGCACGAACCAAACAGAGCAGTGTTTTGGAGAGACTTTCAGCCCACTGTAGCTCGACCGAGTCGATGTGCTACCTGATTGGGTAGCCCATATCAGCCCAGAGCCAAAGAAGCAACAAAGCGGAGCCGCATGTCCCGCTCGACCGAGCGGCGCCGCTACTCGACCGAGTAGGGCGCCGCTACCAGACTTACTAGTGGGCCCAATTGCCCATATCTTCAGATTTTTGAGGGGTCCACCCCTATTGTATATACGCACAATTTTAACCCTAGATTGAGGAGCTAGTTATTTTCCTTGGTTTTAATTTTAGTATAGTTTTCTTAGAGAGTTTTCATGGCCTTCGCTATTTTGTAGAAGACAAAGATTGGATTTTATATATTGCTTTTGCTTGGAATCTTGCGATCTTAATTCTCTGCGATTGTCTATCGATCTACGACGTTTTGGTAACGATTTCTAATCTCCTATTGCTTGCTTTAATGTCTTCTATTGTGATGATGATCTCTTTTGCTTTTATTGAATTTTCCATTGTTTTTTCTATGATCCATGAGTAGTCTTATCTGGGGCTTATGGATTAGCCCTAGGATCATATGATTTAGATGTAAAGTTAGGATTTTTATATTGTTTTGGTATAAAAGGGATGTGTTTTGGTTGATCCAGCCAAGTTTGAAGGAGATTCCAAATAGGGTTTGTGACCACGATCGTGGCATGGACTTTAGACGGATATCCTATGAACTTAATTAGGTATGTTAGTGAATTTAATCGGAGTTTGTGACCATGATAGTGGCGTACTTGATGGTCTCCATCGACATCCTATATAACTAATTGATGACTACGATAATAGCATCAATGAGAGCCACCAAATCACAGATCAAAGCTCTAACCCACGAGGTGGCATGAGCACAGATTGAGAATAGTTGTCGATCGTAATGCACAGATTGTGTGAGTCTATCCACGAGGTGAGGCTACACAGGATACCTTAGACGAGTGGCTCAAGGATAGTTGTCCATGAGTTCTACATTTTAGATACAACAATGTCTCCCTAATAAATCCAATTCAACGTAAGAATTCTAACCTAGCATTGACATCCGACGATCCTAGTGGCGACTCCTATTGCCCTAGTCTTTTTATATTGTTGATAACCCCGTAGGAGATAATCTTGACAACCATCTTTGAATATGCCTTCTGACATTGTTCAGAGATCTAGAAAATATGATTGACCACGAGGCATGCACAATCCAAGTAGGATCCACACGCTTGCCTCCCAAGGGCAGGAGTGTCAAATGCAATATAATCCCGTGAGTACGGGGTCGAATCCACAGAGACAATTCGTCTCATATTCACAATCTCAATTGGTTAAGAAATGCTAAAGGTGTTGGTACAACCAACTAAACTAACAGGTGCAGTGTGAGGGAGTGTGGGGTAATACGATCGAGCCAAACCCAAGGTAGGTAGGGTGGAGACAAAAGTGTGGAGCTAGTCAAGTAAGGATAAGTGTGTGGAATGTGATATCATTAGGTTTATGGTTGATTGCAATAGGTTCATCCCAAATGAATCAACCCTCGCATCCATTTCAAGGTATGTGGGGTTGTGCATATAGGCAATGTACTTAAGGCACACCGTCGTTCTACGGCCCCACCAAGGGTAATGCACGATCCATTCGTATGTTGATTAATGGGTTAGAATCCGTAACTTAAGCTCGTGAATCGATCCTTGTATCCGTGTCAATAGGATGCATAGATCATGCACGCAGGTGTGACCCTTAAGGTACACCATCGTTCTACGGCCCCACCAAGAGTGGTGTACGACTCAATGAAATTTAGGGCACAACCCATCAATCAACACTACTAGCATCCATTTCTAGGCATGCTAGGTCTATTAAATGCAAGAGATGAGAAATTACTTTTCAGCCACACAAGCCCTAATTAACCCAATTCCACACACAAATGGCTCTAGGCCTTCATAATGAAAACAAAGTGATAATCATTCAACATGAGCACACTAATCTTCATTACAAGCTAATAATTAAACAATTATCAAATGTGTCTGACTCTCATTCAACAATCATCCAAATATTCATACAAAACAATAGAAACCAAATGCTTACAAGTGAGGAGAGAGATCACTTATAGAAGCCCTAGAAACCCTTGCTCTTCCATCTCTTGAAGTCCTCCAAACTCTCCTGGCATCCAATGGCCTCCAAGCCCTAGCCTTAGTCCTTGGGAAGAAGATGGGGATCTCCTAGCCCCAATGGAACCGTAAAATCCGAAGAGAAGGCCGATTACATCAGAGTTTAGGGGTTTTAAACTCCTTAGGATTGCATCTTAACCCTCCAAAGAAGCATCCATGGGCTTACAGCGAATACGGAGAAATTGGGTTAAGAAAAACCCATTTCTCGTAACCCAAATTCGGTAGAAAAAACCTGCGACAAGCGACTGTCGAACAACTGTCAGTCGCCTGTTGTTGGTCAGGCAGTCGACTACTGTGAATTGCACAGGCGACTGTAAAGGACATATGCGACTGTCTTTTGTGATCCAGTCGCCTGCTGCAGCAATGGGCAATCGACAGTAAGTTGGCTTTTTTCGCCCTTCAGGAGTAGAAAAACAGTCGACTGGTGTTGGAAGAACAGTCGACTGCACAGTCGTACAGTCGACTGTCAATACTTCCGCAGACGACTGTGTTGCACTCTATTTCGCTCCAGGCGGGGTTTCGAGCTGACAGGCGACTGCTGTTGTAAAGACAGTCGACATTCGTTGTAAAGACAATCGACTGTCCTGGCTCCAGGTTCACTTCACCAATTACTTGATTTTTGACCCTTTCAGAACTCCTGAAAAATCCAGAAAAATATGTAAAAATACAATTCATGTTTATAAATCTTTTGAGAGTGAAATTGTGCGGAAATAAAATCATATGCTCAAAATATGATGAATTAATGCAAATATAGTTAAGGGAGCATGATTCAATGAGTTATATGCGCAAGATGTGGGTAGTTAGGGGGAGTAAATATCCACTTTTCACTACGAATCACACCCCCAACTAGGATTTTGCTAGTCCCCAGCAAAATATGCGATAAATTCGGATTAAATGGAAAACATGCACCAAACTCAAGATATCATCATGGCATACTCCACATGTTATTTCCAAATGATTTCAAAGACACTATACACATTATATGAAAGTAAACAACAAATGACATTCTCCTCAATCCAATTCCAAGAAAAGTAAGGTAATAGGCACCGTATCACACTCATTGGGATATATCATAATGACAAAGTTTCCAAAATTCAAGGAAGTGGCCAAAACAAAAGAAATTTCTTCTAAGTTGTGGGAGATGAGATTGCATCACTCATGTTGCTTATTCCTTCTTTTATTCATTCATTTTTTCTTTTCTTTTTTGTATTCTTTTTGTTTTTGGTATGTTTATGTTTATGTTTTGCATTCACACAATCATGAAATGAAATGCAAACACCGCCACCTTTGCATACACGTAATAACGCTATATAGGCAAAGGGATGGAATGATCCCCCTAAATCTCTTCTTTGGCGTCCTCCCTAATGTTTCGTGGGGGTACCGGCTACTCAAGTTGATTAGATAAACCATTCATTTAAATTAACTCTCTTTCTCATTCTAAACGTGAATTATCAACTCATCCACCCACTCCTTAGGAGGAAAACAAAACATAAACCATTGGCCATGCCCTATCCAATCAAAAACTAAGCCATTCATCCCAAATTATGTAATCACTTACACCAAACTATTCCCAAATTATTTGAAAGTGAGTATCACAACATATAAAATAGTTTCATACATGGCATATCAACATTTGACTCCAAAATGGAAAAGAAATTAAAACATGCCAATCAAACATCTTTAAATTTGATACCAAAGTAATAATCCGAAAAAACTGCATGGTATTAAGTATGTAGGGACTAAGCAAAAGAAATATGATGGAGGCAAGGATGGAGGCATCAAAATGATATGCTCAAAATGAATGAATGATGATAATGAATGAGAATTTTTTTATTAACATCAGAATTTTCAAAACTACCCAAAACTAGCATCCAACTTAATAGTTCACTTTCCCCAACTAGAAATGAGCATTGTCCTCAATGGTTAAAGTGAAACTAGATATTATTCAACGATGCTAGATGAAAAACACACATACTATAAAGCAAACTAAACTAAAATTTTTTTAGTTTATTTTATTTACACTAAGTAAAGGAAAGAATACACCTTAGCAAAAGGCGGATCCCGAATGTGTAATGGTGGAGACAGCTGCTCTATCATATCCTTTCGTTCCTCAGTCAGATGCTTTGGAAAACGACGCTCCTCCAGCTTCCTTGGATCCTAGCAACACAGCTCCTATCATCTCCTTAGAATATACTCCTGTGTCCTGCGGGAGACAAGATGTGTCAATCGAAGGATAATAAGTAAGACTTCCAAATGAAGGAAGTCCAAATATGGTCGTCATAATAAAAGTAAGGATATGAATATGTATGAAGACACTCTGAATCTAATATATATGGAACTGAAGATTGAGATTCAGAAATGAAGGGAAAAGTGTGATGGGAACTTTCCTGAATGGCGAAGCTATTGCCTGGCTGATGCGAATCCTCAGGAGGAGGGTGAAACGGATGCAGGGGGAAGTATGGTGGAGAAGGCAGTGCAGGCACAATGTAGATCATCTCGTAGTCATTATCGCTTGCCGCATCCTCGCCATCGAATGTAATAGCCTCTGTAGTCATCCCTGGACTCTGTGGTCCACCTTGAATATCATCGTCTTGGATGATGAACTGATGCGTGTCCTGCGGTGTCTGAAGTGATGGCTACTGAACTGAATCTGTAGTGAGGAAGGATTTGGGCTCCAAAGTAGTTTGTAGGCTATATCCCGTGCACTCATCATCCTCAATATCACCGTAGTAAACTATCTCAGCAGTCCACCCAAGATGCTCGTACACCTCCAGCTGTGGTAATGGTCAGACAGGGAATATGACTCAGGCTCTTCGATGTCATCTATCTCACTCTCGCCTGGACACATCTCCATCTCATCATCACCACAAATCCAACAAAACTGCGTTGTGTCTCCAACATGTGTGACACACACTCCATCATCCATCTCCTCCTGATCCTCAATATGTAATCTCTCAACGTCCTCTACCTGGCTCTCATGCAACCCAACACCCTACTCTGCTAGATATCCCATGTGGTCGCAAGGAAAAGAGCCCAATGGTGGCTCCTCAAACTGACACTGGACGTGCTGCTCTGCATCCTGAAGTGGAAGTGGGGACTGGCCATCATACTCATATCCAAGTGACGGCTCTCCAGATGGCGCAGTCCGCTCCCACTCTGCAAGGTCTCTCAGGTACACCCATGCACCATCTGTCGTGTTTGCAAAGAAATCTCCACTGCTGCTCATCAGCACAAAGTCCCGTTGACGTGCCCCCGGTTTTTACGCGATGATCATGCAAGTGTGCAATATGATGGGGGACGCGAGATTTAAAATATTTGTACCGCAAGCGCACGGTGTTGTAGTGTGGTTTGGGGGTCGAACACAGGGAGGTGTGGTTGTGCTTGTGTCAGAAAGGAACCAATTCACCCTAGGGGTGAGCTAGCCCGAATCGATGGATGAGTTGTCACGTAATGTAAATATGGGGTTAAACAATATAAATGGAAAACCGGGACTTCGGTTTCCACCCCATCATGTGTTCTCGCCATTACGACCGACGGATATGATATCGATCGAAATTAGGGTTTAGTGGTGAGACGTTGCCTCTAAGAGTGATACCAGCATCCCATGGGCCCGATATTCCGGTCGGTGCCCAGGATGATGCGCTAGACTACTCGGGTTCGGTCAGTGGGCATTCCCATGTCCATTATCACTGATCGACTCCGGGAGCACTAAGCTCGCAACGATAACTCCCAACATCTCATTCTACCGCTCCCGCACGCTAAGATTTGATGTCTACACTAAGGACATGAGCTATGGCTAGGGAGTCAACTGCCAAGTTTATTCCACCTTGGCCCAACGGTCAAAGGCGGTCTTTTTTCCGCCGATGACAATAAAACACCCCGTGTAACCAATAGATTCCTATTCCCTATCGATATCCTAGTCCTATGGACGCATTAGGGAGAACCCACGAATGGGTTTCCACCAAAATCCCAGATTAGGGAACTACTCACACATTATAGCTAAAAAGCAATCTAAATGAAAATCGACCGTTAAAAACATAATCAGGCAATTGAAATGCGGTAGTAATAATGCAATTAAGATAATATCAAAGTTTGACAAAGATATGAATACTTACAAATAACCAAAAATTCCAGCCGTCACAATAGGGTAAAAAGACAGAAAAATAATCAGCTTCCGTTTTTGAAAACCTAGGTCTTCTATATATAGAAAACGACGTCACCCGATCGGTTGAAGTTCTTCGGCAGCGCTCTTCAGAAACTTCACCCGGTCACTCGACACGGTCGGTTGGCGCAAGCGGCTCGTCGTTTGGATCTTGTGGTCGCCGGGTGAACCGATCGGTTGGAAAACGTCGCCCAAAAGACAGTAACTTGCGACGTTTTTGCACGGTCTGCTGGCCGTCGGGTGAGCTCTCCGGGTCGTGTCTTAAAGGGAATCGACTACAGATGAACCGATCGGGTGAAGGTCACCCGATCGGTTGGAATTCAGCTTCAATTTCCCGAGAAGTCTGCTGGGTTGAACCGGTCGTCGACCCGGTCAGTTGATGCTCTCTTGCTTCAGTGGCTGTCCGGGTCATGCACGCGTGCATCACCCGATCGGTTGGCTGTATCCAACCGATCGGGTGGGGGCTGAAAGATAGCAATCTTGGTCGTTTGACCCCCTGGATCACGCGTGACTCCTCCCATTGCTCCGGGGACTTATGATATCTTCGTTATGTGTCCCCTACGCGGGCAATCTCTTGCAAACACACAAAAATAAGGAGTAGAGAAAGAAAACTAGAAAATACGAGAAATTGGATACGGGACGGCGGAAAATAACGGAAAAACACAAAGAAGACGTGCATGAATATACAAAATATATACACACGTCAAAATCCCCTTAGCTGAACCCTTCCTCGTCCTCGAGGAAGACGAGTGAGAGTAGGAGCTCGGAGGGAGACAATAGAGAGGAGGAGAGAAAAAGAGGACTCTAAATCCTAAATCGCCCGTCCGGGCCAACAAAATCAAAAACGCCACACCAAGCAAGCAAACGCCAAATCAAAACACTAAACCAAGGAATACGAGTCCAGACAAGAGTCGTGGGCCCACACGGTGAAGCACGAGTGAGTGTGGTCGTGTGCTAGCAGACGGTGTCACTATCTACATTGTGCAATAGGCTCCATATACACAAATCCAAGAAAAGACCCAAATATCGATTCGATTTGAAATAAGCGGTGAATATATAGCTCAAGCATGCACGAGAAGAAGGTAAGAATCGAAACGTATCATGTGTCAGGGATTTCACAGCTAGGGACTCGGACATCTCCACACTATCGCCTAAATAATATCAAGAAATTCCCTATTCCAAGTGTTTTCGAAAGCGATGTGGGGTTGAGATGATGTGGAGTAGAACACTCGGTGTAAATTCTCGCCTCCCTTTATTCTCGGTAGGTAGGAAAATATTCACACACATTTTTTGGGTTTTGGATATATGTATTTTTTTGGGCTTTTGGCTATACATATGTATATTTTTTTTCCTTTTCTTTCTCTTTTCTCTTTTTTTTTGGGTTTTTCTTTTCTCTTTTTTTTGATTTTGGATTTTGGGGTATATTCATGTGTGTACTCTCCCAAGTGGGAGAATAGTACACGACGAGGGGATCTGCACCAAGTAAAATAAAAAAAGAAATCGGATTCTAAACACTTGGGCAAAGGAGATTTTTCGCTAATCAGAGCATAGGCTAAATGGGCTATCCTGGTCCTAATTATGAAATCCTGACACATGCGAAATGAAATATACGATATATATATATATATATATATATATATATATATATATATATATATATATATATTCATGCACACAGAAGCAGACAGGAGGAGAAAATACCGCATATTCAAATCGAAGCATGATAATCTAGGGGTCATTCCTGGACATGTATATAAATCAAAATCACAAAGTAGAAGCACACCGTAAGCTAGACACGACACATTACACACACTAAAGAAAAATGGACACACGATGCACGAAATGCAAGAGGACTCTGCTTTCTAGGGTTAGTGAATGTGATTATCGAAGCCATGCTATGTGTGTGTGTGTGTGTGTGTGTGTGTGTGTGATTTTTGTGTCAATTCATCATATGAGGTCATCTCTAAGAGAAAGAGATAAAAAGAAGAAAATAAAAAATAAAAACATGATGAAAACGACTCAAAAAAACGAAGAAAAAACGCAAATGACGCACGAAGTGCGACTCCCCCAAGCTGAAACTTGCATTGCCCTCAATGCAATAAAAGTGAATACGGGAGGGCAATGAAAATGGGGGAAAATACGCACCACACGACACACGACACACCACACCGACTCAAAAAGAAATGAAAAACAAGAAAAACACACATACGAAAAGGAAAATAAAGAAAATCACACCACATGAGAAATAGAAACAAAAAATAAAAGATAGAAAATCACAAGACACAACATATATAAACAAGCACACCATAAAAACATCAAAGAACAACACACAGAAAAAATGACTTCCCCCAAGCTAGACATGACAAAGCTAGCAATATGATATGATCATGAAAATGCAGAGATATGCAAGGGGGAGGTCAATCGGAGTCGCTTTCGGTGGAATGGTAAGGAGATGGCGAGGAGGGTGGTGAATAATGGTAGAAGGAATCCTCTGAGGACGAATGAGAGGGTGTGCGAATAGGAGAGGGAGGAGCAACAGGCTGGACCACCAGAGGATCGAGATTTATCAGTGGACCGTGGTGGATAATGGTGGCACTGGGTGAACCGACACACGGGTGCCAATCGGGAGGATCCAAGGGTGGAAAGTGAACGAGTGTGGCGAACCAAGGATCCGGGTAGAACTCCCAGGGTAGATGTGTAATGCGTAAGGGGAAGCCATCTGAAGATGAGGGCGGGAGGATGGCAAAAGGAGTGTAGGCAGGACTGTAGAGGTAGACTGCACGCTCCTCACCAAAGGGAGTTAGCATACCGATTTCGATCAAGTAATCGCGATCGATACGACTGTGTCCTGGTAGAATAAGGAGGTGGGACGGCAGCCTCAAAACACAGCTGACAATAAGAGTAATCATCCCGCTGCAGCAGATAGATCCAGTGGTAGCGCGACTAACGGATAAGATCTCGTGGATGATCCAATAAGCGGTGTTTATGGGTAATGGGATATTACCATGAATCCTGTCGTGGGACATGTCGTAAAGAAAGAGGAGCTCATCCCGGGACACCGTGGAAACATCCACGCGGGAGAAAATGGTGTTAACGAGGAAGCAATGGGCGAAGCGGTAGCAAGGATGTATGATGTAGGAGGCGAGAGCTACCGAGGGAGAAGTGGCATACCGGGTGAACCGTTGCCAGACACCATCGTCACGAAAGTATGAAAAGATATCAGACCGATCGTGAGTTGAACATTCAACATGACGATCGGGGTGAGGGAAATTCAGGATATTATTAAGCTCATGAAAACTCATGGGAAAATCGCAATTGAAGGTGCGGAAGGTGAAACCATGCTCGGATAATTCCAGAGAACTGAGGAACTCGAGTGTGAGATTCCTGTATGTGTGCGCATGGGTACGTAGGAAGTAATCGCAACCTATGAAGCGAAAAAGTGCGCTGAAGCCCCTAAAGAGTCCAAGAGATTGTAGAGTGGGGGAGTCGGCGAAAAGAGTAGGTCGCATCGGGCGATGAAGAAGGGCTTGTAAACGATCGGATTGCTCTTCAGAAGAAGGGTTGATGCCAAGGAAAGAAGGGGAAAAAGGGCCGTATATGGGAAGTCTGCATGACGAAGAGGCTATCTCCTATCCCTTCCCAGACATGATGACGGCATGGGGAAGAATGATAAAGTGCGATATGGTGTCTATGAAGATGATGAAGCAGATGAAGTGTGGAAACACAAATTCAAGACATTGCATATAATGAAAGAAATGTGAAGAGTGGAAAGAGGTTGCCCATCAACGTTGTAAGATCAAGCACCCGAAAGACCCCACACAGTATAAGGAAGCGATTTGGGAAGCCGCCGCTCGCTGATCCGACAAGAATCGAAATTTTCGAAAATTTGGGGGCTAGGGTTAGGGTTTGGACGTTTGGTGAGTGAATGTTGTTGATGGGAAGGGTGGTGATGTTGGGGGAGTATGGGAATGAGTGAGGATGAGGATTTAGGGGTAATGGGGTAGATGGAGGAGATCGATTTGGCAGATGGAGGAGGAGAGAACACGCGAACGGGAATTTGGGGGTCGGGTGGACGAAGTCGGGTGAGGGGGAATATATATAGGGGCGAAAGTGAACCGATCGGGTGAAGGTTCACCCGATCGGTTGGGTAAGTTTCGAAAATTTTACGTCGGCCAATAGCTACAGGTGAACCGATCGGGTGAGTTTTCACCCGATCGGTTGATTGTTTCCCAAATCGTCTCGAGAGTTCTGTGAGTTTCCACCCGGTCAGTCACACGACCGTAGCTTCTATCAATCGGTCGGTTGATGCAATCCCCAAATTTCCAGAGAATTCAGCCGTTCCCACACGGTCAGCCACCCGGTCGCACTTTGCTTCACCCGACCGGTTCGCTGGAGAACAGATACAGGGTATTGTCTGATACGTCTCACCCGATCGGTTGAGTGGTCACACGATCAGGTTAGGGCTTGTTTCCTGCAAAAATTCACAAATGGCCTAAGTCTCACGACGAAAGTTCCCATGGCTGGATTTATTTATAAAAATGGGAAAAAATAAAGCTAAAAATGAGCCTAAAAACAAAAGTGAGAGTTTAGAACATGGGTTGCCTCCCATGAAGTGCTTTTGTTTAACGTCGTTTGCTCGACGCCTCTTTTGGTGGTCAATTAGGATCCGGAGGGTTTGAAGACGAGTCGTCGGTCGTTGAGACTCCGACCGGAGAGAATGCTGGTTCTCCTACCACATAGTGTTTTAGGCGCTGCCCGTTGACTTTGAATGGCTCATCTCTTTCCATTATCTCGATAGCTCAGTGCGGGAAGACCTTGGTGACGCGGAAGGGTCCCGACCATCTCGACTTGAGCTTTCCAGGAAAAAGCTTCAGCCTCGAGTTGAATAGGAGAACTAAGTCCCCTTCCTTGAATTCCTTCTTCAAGATGAGCTTATCATGCCACCGCTTCAACTTATCCTTGTAGATCCGGGCATTTTCATAAGCATTGAGCCGGATCTCGTCGAGCTCGTTAAGTTGCAGCGGTCGGTGGCCTCCAACCTCCTTGGCGTCAAATTTTAGGTTCTTGATTGCCCAAAATGCCTTGTGTTCCAATTCCACGGGTGGTGGCATGCCTTCCCGTAGACAAGTCGGTAGGGTGTTGTGCCGATCGGAGTCTTAAACGCCGTCCTGTAAGCCCAGAGCGCGTCAGAAAGTTTTGATGACTAATCCTTCCTGGAGTTGGCCACCGTCTTTTCCAGTATGCTCTTGATCTCCCTGTTAGAAACCTCCACTTGGCCGCTAGTCTGTGGGTGATAGGCACGCCCGATTCGGTGTTGCACCTTGTACTTCTTCAAGAGAGCTTCGAATTTCTTCTCTATAAAGTGGCTCCCTCCGTCACTGATCAAAACTCTAGGCACACCGAACCGCGGGAAGATGTTATTTTTGAAAAACTTGGCGACCACCCAGGAATCATTAGTAGGAGTGGCTATGGCCACTACCCACTTCGATACGTAGTCCACGGCTACCAAGATATACTGATTTCCAGAGGATGAGGGGAACGGTCCCATGAAGTCGACTCTCCACACATCGAAGATCTCTACCTCTAAAATGTAGTGCTGAGGCATCTCGTTCCTCTTGGAGATGTTCCCCGTCCTTTGGCATTTGTCGCAAGCCTGGACATAAGCGTGTGTGTCCTTAAAGAGGGTCGGCCAATAGAACCCACTCTGGAGGATTTTTGCCGTCGTCTTATAGGCGCTCGCATGTCCTCCACACTGCTGATCATGGCAATGGGAGATTATGGAGGTCGCCTCAGTTTCAGGAATGCACCTTCGTATCACCCCATCATTACAGGTCTTGTACAAATGGGGGTCGTCCCAATAAAATTTACGGACCTCATGAAAGAATTTCTTCTTCTGCTGGTAGCTCACGTTGTGGGAGACGATGTCACAAGTCAGATAATTTACGATGTTGGCATACCAAGGAGTCCAAGCGGAAGAGATGGAGAAGAGATGCTCGTCAGGGAGCGAGTCGTCAGCCGGAGTAGCATTCAAATCGAGAGTAGGCATTCTGGACAAGTGATAGGCAACAACATTCTCCGCCCCCTTCTTGTCCTTGATCTCCAGGTCAAATTCCTGGAGGAGGAGAATCCACTAATGAGCCGCGGCTTAGCCTCCTTCTTGCTTAATAGGTATTTGAGAGCCGCGTGATCTGTGTGCACGATCACCTTGGCACCAACGAGATACTGCCGGAACTTGTCCATGGCATAGATGACCGCTAGCAATTCTTTCTCCGTGGTTGTATAATTTCTTTGGGCAATGTCAAGGGTCTTGCTTGTATAGTATATAACATGTAGATTTTTATCTTTCCTCTGCCCCAAGATGGCCCCAACTGCATAATCACTAGCATCACACATTAATTCGAATGGTACTCCAGTCCGGTGGCTGAATCACTGGTGCGGAAATCAAGGCTTGCTTCAGCAGGCGGAACGCTTGCATGCACTCGGCGTTGAAGATGAAAGGTGCGTCCTTCACAAGGAGTTGAGTCAATGGCCTGGAAATCTTGGAGAAGTCTTTTATGAAGCGGTGGTAGAATCCCGCGTGCCCTAAAAAACCACGGACCCCTCGAAGATTGAGTGTAGGCGGAAGCTTTTTAATCACTTCTACTTTTGCATTGTCTACTTCGATCCCCCTCGAAGATCTGGCGTGTCCCAGTACAACTCCTTCTTGGACCATGAAATGACATTTTTCCCAGTTCAGAACCAGGCCCTTATCTTGACACCTCTCCAGGACCTTGGTTAGATTGCGGAGGCATGAGTCAAACTCTGTTCCGTAGACGGAGAAATCGTCCTTGAAAACCTCCATGATATCCTGGGAGTAGTTGGAGAAGATTGGGGACATTAATCTTTGGAATGTAGCCGGGGCGTTGCAGAGCCCAAACGGCATTCTCCTGTAAGCATATGTCCCAAATGGATAAGTGAAAGTTGTCTTCTCCTGGTCGTCATTATGGATGGGGATTTGAAGAAAACCGAAGTACCCGTCCATGAAGCAGAAGTAGTTATGCTTTGCTAGCCTCTCGAGCATCTGATCAATGAAAGGAAGAGGATAGTGATCCTTCCTTGTCGCCTTGTTCAGTTTTCGGTAGTCGATGCACATCTGGTACCCCGTGACGGTCCTCGTGGGTATGAGCTCGTTTTTCTCGTTGCGAATCACCGTCATTCCTCCTTTCTTGGGTACAACATGCACCGGGCTAACCCAGCGACTGTCGGAGATAGGGTATTCTACCGGCATGTAGAAGCCTAACAATCTCCTTCTTGACCACCTCCATCATGATGAGATTCAGTCTTCGTTGCGGCTCAATTGAGGAGGCCTGCTCGTCTTCAAGCATAATTCGGTCTGAGCAAAGCCCCAAGCTCACTCCTTTCAAGTCTTCAATTGCATACCCGAAAACACTCTTAAACCTTTTTAAAACACCAAGAAGTTTGGCCATCCGGTCTTCAGGCAGCGAGGAGTTCACTATGACCGGCAGTGTCGAATCCTTCCCCAAATATTCATATTTCAGTCACAGAGACAACTCTTTCATCTCAACTTCATGGGGTCCCGACGCATATTTCTCAAGCTGAGCATCCTCCAGTGAAAGTACTTCCTCGTGGATCTCTCGAAAGCTAGCCTCTGGAACATCACTCCCCGCCTTGGTTTCACTTGGTAAAGCCTCACAAGGTAACGAGGGGGCAACGGGGGAAGGCTCTGGGTCTTTCTCAAGCTCATAATAATCATCCGGGAAGAAGGCTTCAATGCGAAAACAGGTTTGAACAGTCGATGGTTCCCCACCACTGCTTCCAGCTCCCTCATTGCCCCAAGATCCGGGATGCTCTATAGAAGTCTGCAAGGAGTGGATCGATTCCTGTTCAACGTACTCGACAGACTCTGCCTGGTAGTTCTCCTGACGAAACTCATCATAGGTGAACAATTCTTCCCCACTGAATTCGGAACTGGGCGCGTCAATATACGCCACCTCATATGGAGGAAGGAGGGTTGTCGTGACTGGATGCTTCTGCATGTCATGATACCTTCTCTGATTTTCCACAGCAGCGGACAGAAGGGATAGAACATTCGAAGCACTTAGGGATTCTGTCAAACTCTGTGCCAAACAGCCGACGTAGTGTGAACGATCCCAGATATCGCCCGAAACGACACACAACATCCTTGTCGGGGAGCGGAAAACCTGTGAGAAAAAGGAGGGAGAGAGAACTGCACAGATAGAAAACACGTCAAAAGCACCGGTTGCATGAATGAGAGGTGAGGAGTAGCGATGGCAGTATGGCAACTCAGTCAGCCAATTCTATACAACTAATATTTACAATATGTCCAAGTAAAATCAAAAAGTGTAGAATGCGATAATTATCGTGAGATAGAGATGTGAGCTACACTCAAGGGTTCATAAGGTCCTAAAATAAACAAGCACGTTACCTCCCCGGCAACGACGCCATAAACCTTGACGTGCCCCCGGTTTTTACGCGATGATCATGCAAGTGTGGAATATGATGGGGGACGTGAGATTTAGCAAGCGCACGGTGTTGTAGTGTGGCTTGGGGGTCGAACACAGGGAGGCGTGGTTGTGCTTGTGTCAGAAAGGAACCAATTCACCCTATGGGTGAGCTAGCCCGAATCGATGGATGGGTTGTCTCGTAATGTAAATACGGGGTTAAACAATATAAAAGGAAACCCAGGACTTCGGTTTCCACCCCATCATGTGTTCTTGCCATTACGACCGACGGATAGGATAGCGATCGGAATTAGGGTTTAGTGGTGAGACGTTGCCTCTAAGAGTGATACCAGCGTCCCATGGGCCCGATATTCCGGTCGGTGCCCAGGATGATGCGCCGGACTACCCGGGTTCGGTTAGTGGGCATTCCCATGTCCATTAACACTGACCAACTCCGGGAGCACTAAGCTCGCAACGATAACTCCCAACATCTCATCCTGCCGCTCCCGCGCGCTAGGATTCGATGTCTACGGTAAGGGCGTGAGCTATGGCTAGGGAGTCAACCACCAAGTTTATTCCCACTTGGCCCAACGGTCAAAGGCGATCTTTTTCCCACCGATGACAATAAAACACCCCGCGTAACCAATAGATTCCTATTCCCATCGATATCCTAGTCTTATGGACACATTAGGGAGAACCCACGAAGGCGTTTCCACCAAAATCCCAGATTAGGGAACTACTCACACATTATAGCTAAAAAGCGATCTAAATGAAAATCGACCGTTAAAAACATAATCAGGCGATTGAAATGCGGTAGTAGTAATGCAATTAAGATAATATCAAAGTGTGACAAAGATCTGAACACTTACAAATAACCAAAAAATTCCAGCAGTCACAATAGGGAAAAAAGACAGAAAAATAATCAGCTCCCTTTCCGAAAACCTAAGGCTTCTATATATAGAAAACGACGTCACCCGATCGGTTGAAGTATCAACCAATCGGGTGACTTGCTTCGTTCACTCGGTCATGTTGGATCTGGATCCTTGCCTAGAGGGCGGGTGAATAGGCTTATAAAATAATTCGTGCAACCCACGAATAAACTCTCACAGTTATAGCAGCAGCAGCAGAGTAAATAAAATGCAGACACAGAGTACACAGCAGATTTACCCTGGTTCGGTCGTCCCAACGACCTACTCCAGCCCCCAAAGCAGATACTAGTATTGAATAGTGCAATAGGTACAAAACCACAAGTTAGAGCATGCTCAGAGCACCCTCTACGTCTCTACACTCGCCAGTCTCTCAGTACCCCACACAAAGTGTTTCCTCTCACTATCAATCCTAGTAATGCTTTCTACAAGCTAGTCCCAAACTAGCTGTGTCACGCCCCGCTACCCAAAAATGTGGAGGCGAGACGTGAGAAGGTCCACTCAGACTTGAAGATGCAAAGCTCCAAGCCCGATAAGCGTCAATCAACAATAAATTGGCATGTCCTTGCAACGCGATACGAAACAACAATATTAATAATAAAGTGAGACAATAAGCAATTTATTAAATCTCAGAATATCCATAAAATAAATTACAATATCACAGAAAAGCCACCAGGCTCAAAAGGAAAAGCTAAGGCCCAAACATGGCCAACAAAGGTACAACATACAAGCAAGGGTGCCACGCACCAACAACTAACAGCAAACCTAAACAAGGAAGAGAACACAAGCGACCTCTAAGACTGGTCACCAATGAACACAAACTCCTCCTCGGCAACCATTGGCTCAGCGCCAGCAAACACTACGTCCTCTGCAACGGCCTCTAGCTCAAGATCTAACATGTGTCACCCAAAAGAGAAAAGGGGCACATGTAAGCAAGTCGAAAGACTTGTGCAAGGAAACTGAAAGAAAGGTAAACTAACAACCTAGCAGTTATAGTATGGTGCATGGCATGGCAAGTATCGTATGGAAGTAACAAGTAAAGTACAATTAGCAAATAACAAGTGGTAGGTGTGACATGTATTGTCAAGTAACAAGTACAAGGGATCACCCACACACATGTGAGCGCCTTATTGCCCGCATGCTGTATTCAAGTACAAGGGATCACTCACACACAGGCGAGTGCCCTATTGCCCGCAGGCTGTGTTGAGCTCATTTTCTGGACCACGAGCCAGAATCGTATTTGGCCTAGGGTTGTGCCCGCAAAACGGGTGCCTAGCCGGAACAAGTAGCACTAGTATGTAGCGATGCTACGCAATCACGATGAGTGTTCAAGCATGCAATGACATGAGCAGATATTCGCGTACCGTTAATTGAATTTAAACATGACAGGCAAAATGCAATGACATGAACAGATATTCGCGTACCGTTAATTGAATTTAAACATGACATGCAAAATGCAATGACATGAACAGATATTCGCGTACCGTTAATTTAAATTAAACATGGTAGTTAAAGATGCATGGATGACATGAACAGTTAATACGCGTACCGTTAATTTAAAATTAAACGTGACATACAAGCATGATGAAGGTGACGGACCAAGCTTCATTGTCAAGCTAGGTCAATGGCATCCAGACAGCTATCCTTTCACCGTCTAGTCTCTTTTACGCTAAAGCAAGGCAATGGCCTAAGACAGTGCCCAAATCAAGAGATGGAAGTTTCACTTGCCTGATACCGACGAGGACGGTCGACAAGCACGTCACACAAATGTTATCTATGGTGAATAGACCACTGCTATAGAGAAACAACATTAGAAAAGATATCTAGAACCAGTTTCTTAATTGAATCCTATGATATCTAATAACCATTTTTATTAGGGTTTCACAATATCAATGTGGGTTGTGAAAACATTAAAGGATCAACACTACCGTATAGAAGCGGAAGATCGACGCCGAGCAACCACGGCAACGGAAGAACGATCCGAAGAACCACGGTTCAGATCTGGAATGGATGGAGAAATCTGGAGAAAATGGGGTTTGGGGGTTTTTGGGGTTTGCCGACGGCAAGGGGAGAGGTGGCCGGCCTAAATGGAGGGGGAGAGGGGCTCTTGAGGAAGGAGGAAGGGCTAGAGGTAGGTTGGGGAAGATCAGAGGTCTAGGGGAAGGGAAATGGCCAGGAGAAATGAAAGAAGGAAAGAAAACGGTCGGGTGTATTTATAGGAATGAACCGGCGGCTGCCCAGAAATTAGGGTTTCGACACTGATTAGTCGGTCAAAGAGCAACCACTGACCGACTAGTTTGGGAACTAGTCGGTCGGTTGACCAACGCAGACCGACTAAGTGTAAACAGTAACTCCTGACGAAAAATAGGATTTAGATTTAGTCGGTCAAAGAACAACTACTGACCGATTAGTTTCTCACCTAGTCGGTCGACGAACGTTCTTAGACCGACTAAGAATGAATAGTACTTTGTATCAAAAATGATCATAGAGCTAGTCGATTAAAGAACGATTGCTGACCGACTAGTTTCTCATCTAGTCGGTCGACAAATGTTCTTAGACCGACTAACGATAAATAGTAACTCCTGAATAATTGATTCAATGAACTAGTCGGTTTGAGAAGAGTTCCTGACCGACTAGATTGGAATCTAGTCGGTTGGTTCTCCTTCTTGAACCAACTAACGTGCACTGAAAGTGCCGAATTGAAGCGCGAAGCTTCGGGAAGATTCCTACGGCTTCTAAGATCAACCTACCTCTAAGATATGAGCGATATGAAGCCCGTCACGAATGACTTACTCCGAAATCGACGATCAACGGAAGAAGCTAGGAAAACACGACGAAACGAACGAAAACGAAAACTACGGAGACAGAAATCACACGCAATGAGAAAATCCACCAAGACATATATATTATATCGATAACACTAATATAGAAAAACCAGTCGTTACATCTTACCCACCTTAGAATAAAGTCTGTCCTCGGACTTTCTAACATTTCTAGTCGCTCTAGTAACTACCCCAATCATATCACATTTAATCAGGTATAGTTATTACAAGTGCTTATATTCGCACTAGGTAATCAAACATTAACACTACCAACATGTATACATATATATATATATTCACGTACATCATACACTTATTCCTGTCATAGTCAGTCAAAAGCATACACGTATTTCCATCATATACACATATACACATACATCCCTTATATAGCTATTACTTGCCTAGCACAAAACATTAGTCCATGTACTCACAACCAATTACATAGTTCACACTAGTAAATACCATCGTAACACTCTACGTTAGGTAGCTACCTATGAACAAGGCAATAAGAATACACTACTCCCTATATCTCTTAGTATACATCCAATACCAAACACGTCAACACACGTAATCACACCACACCATCTAAACTCAAGTTATTATATCTTATATACTTCCACCATCATTATAATTTCACAATTTATAGCCATTCCAATACATGCAAATATTTCACTATAACTTCACATCACATACGGCCCTATAATTATACCCACGACACGCCACACATATTATAGTCACCAAAACTTATAACTAATCACATACTTACCCGTGCATGGTGCACACCCACACACGCTAACATTTCATTCACATTTACCAATCATACGATTATAAACTCAGTACATCGACACGCTTAGTTTTAGCTAGTACATATATATATATATATATTCACGCAGGCAAGCCCCCTAATAAATAACTATACCACAAGACCAACACCTATAACTATATACTGGTTTAGTGACCCACAATCATGTGCGTAACACAACCGGACACAATCCAAACATTATACATACATCATCCATCACTATACACCAACCACATACAAATACACCAACGTACATAGAGTATACCCACTCAAGCTTGAGTGAGACTCAAAATCATAGCAGAATAATTCCGTATACATAACACAACATCCATACATATACCAATACTACCTAATGCATACACGTCTACCAACATAACCATATACATATCAAAATGTCAAACACCCTTAATATCTAATCAGGTAATATCACATATTTCAATCACTTCATATACCATGATATTATTACAAACATCAGCACACCTATAATTACAATACTCTCCCTAATAAATGCTGTCATCGTATGGTCACATACATGTATCATATATTCATACCATATCCATCCATCTATAATTGGCACATCAATACGTTTACTTCATCCATTAGTTAAGATATGCTGTAGTCGGGTATACCTCATGGTATACACGCATACAACATCTCATAAAAACAAGTAATACCAATCAAACAATTATAATCCTACTATCATATGTATATCACACTTATACTCATGCAGCTAATACATAACTACCTACACACAACATACCAATACCAACCACAAACAACTTCATATGCATCATGGAGTTTAATACACTACGACGACACATCAAATTACACTAATGGGGCCCACCAAACTATATTAAGGTTGACACGGGCGACGACAAGCTCTATTGGCTAGACAAAAGGAAAGAAACTGAAATCAAAAGCGTAACGAATAGAAGGATCGAAAAGCACGAGAACGGTCGTGTAATGATGTAATGATGCTCTATTAGGATACATGGAAAACAGTGTGTAAAAGATATAAGTTAAAATGAAGAGTACGAAACTGGTCGATAAAATGAGTCGTTCGAAATAAGTTTGAGTCGTATACACATAATAAGAAGAATGATTTATTTAGCTTATATAAAGCTATCACGAGTAAAAGTAAATCATTCACATGAACATTAAGGACATAGGTTAGAAAAATAATATGCGGCAGTAGTTTAAAAATTTTGGAAAAGTTTCGAGATTCAAGGAATGAAATCAAATCAAATATAATGTAGAGGGTTTATGCTCATGCCAAATGTTTTTTTCCAAGTCTTAAAACTGAAGAGAAATTCCAGCAAACCGGATTGAAAGTACTTTTTAGAGAATCCGGGTTCGCCAGCAGAAACTGATTTATACAAGTGTCTTAACACACGAGCACAACGAACATAGTACTGATATATAAAAATAAAATCATTTTTAGAAATATGTATGATGAATGGAAAGGTAGTAACATCTTAGTAGTATGGAAGTAAGTGGGAGGATATACATATATAGAATTATTAAATTGGTAATAAAGCTTTAAAACCGAATTATGGAGGGTCTAGATCAGGAAGTGGTTTCGAAAAGTAATTTTACGAAAATCTGAACTAGGGAAAACGTTGAGCATAAAATCGACTTGCTGAAAGCTGAAGGCCCATGTGACTTGAAAGGTATATAAGAAGTAAGCACGATGCGGTATTCGAATAAGTTTTAATGGCATAAGTAAGAAAAGGAAATTATAATTCAGGTTAGGAAAAACAGAAGTACGGTTCAGAATAAAATTGGTATATGAAAGGGGCAAGACATTTATATCGATAAGAAAATATAGGCTGGAAAATATTATAAACTAATAATCAAAAATCTCGACAAAAGTTTCAATGTTTAGGAAAGAACAAATAAATTTAAGTCGCGAAAGAGTATGAAATCTAATATATATTAAAAGTTTTCGAACAAATTTAAACTTAGCGAAAGAGGAACATCGAAAATACTTTTGGGGGAAACAAGGATTTGCCACAAGAACGGGTTGGTATAAAGACTTGAAGTACGGGTACGACAACTTATAATTAGTATATATTCATAAATTAGTTGGAGTTCTATTTATCTTGAAAGAAGTACTTTAAAGTACGTATGGTAAATAGCTAAAATGAATTTCGCGATTTAGAAAAGGTGGTATATTGAATTATCGACATAATACTAAAGTTAAAAATCAAGTCCGGACGGTATATGTTAGAAAAATAGTTACAAGATAGCAATTTAAAATTACGACCAAAAAGTCTTCACAATCTAAGAATGACTTTTAGCTCAAACGGAAGCAATGTAAATATACTAAAAGAAGGTTTAAAAAAAATTTAAATCGAGTGGAAACTTTTAATAAGGAAAAATTTGGAAACGACTTTGGAAGAATCAAGATTTGCAACGGGAAAGATTTGAAGGGTCAACGATAATAGTAAGGAGGGGATCATGTGAATCGATGGCAATGAATGTGGTTGTGTGAGGCATACACCTAAATTACGATTCAAGAAAACTACGACGAAAACCTACGGCCAGTAACACAGAAGTGTAGTGACCAGGAAAAGATTGAATCAGAGGGTCCTAATCATTGGTTGACTAAAGGTCAAGAAAACTTAACACTAAGCTTCCTAATGGCTAGAGTATATTAGAGGCCTCAGGGAAGGTTCTAAGAGAATCAAGATCATGTTATGTTGGGCCCGAAATCGATGAACCCAAGCGAACAACTAAAGAAATCCTAGGAATCTATCATGGTCAGAGCTAGGCAGGAACCACTAAGGTAACTCTTAAGACTATCATATCAATCACTAGCAGGGAGTCTAACTAACAATCGGGGGCCTCTAACTAGCAAGCACAAACTTCTAACTAAGTCTCACTATAGTCCTGACCTAATGGATTTCCTATCAAGCTGGGACAGATGCTCTAACACGTTTACTAGCCACCTAAGACATATGAACGCTAAAAACCTAGACTCCGGGCTTATAATTTGGATGTTCTAATTTATTTAATGGACATTCTATAATTATTATCGTTGTTCCGATAGCTCGCATTTGCAAATGGACCTGCATGGGCCACCAATAAAACATGTCACGCCCCGCTTCCCAAAAGTGTGGAGGCGAGACGTGAGAAGGTCCGCTCAGACTTGAAGCTGCAAAGCTCCAAGCCCGATAAGCGTCAATCAACAACAAATTGGCAGGTCCTTGCAACGCGATACGAAACAACGATATTAATAATAAAGTGAGACAATAAGCAATTTATTAAATCTCAGAATATCCATAAAATAAATTACAATATCACAGAAAAGCCACCAGGCTCAAAAGGAAAAGCTAAGGCCCAAACATGGCCAACAAAGGTACAACATACAAGCAAGGGTGCCACGCACCAACAACTAACAACAAACCTAAACAAGGAAGAGAACACAAGTGACCTCTAAGACTGGTCACCAATGACCACAAACTCCTCCTCGGCAACCATTGGCTCAGCGCCAGCAAACACTACGTCCTCTGCAACGGCCTCTAGCTCAAGCTCTAACATGTGTCACCCAAAAGAGAAAAGGGGAACATGTCAGCAAGTCGAAAGACTTGTGCAAGGAAACTGAAAGAAAGGTAAACTAACAACCTAGCAGTTATAGTATGGTGCATGGCATGGCAAGTATCGTATGGAAGTAACAAGTAAAGTACAATTAGCTAGTAACAAGTGGTAGGTGTGACATGTATTGTTAAGTAATAAGTACAAGGGATCACCCACACACATGTGAGCGCCATATTACTCGCAGGCTGTATTCAAGTACAAGGGATCACTCACACACAGGCGAGTGCCCTATTGCCCGTAGGCTGTGTTGAGCTCGTTTTCTAGACCACGAGCCAGAATCGTATTTGGCCTAGGGTTGTGCCCGTAAAACGGGTGCCTAGCCGGAACAAGTATCACTAGTATGTAGCGATGCTATGCAATCACAATGAGTGTTCAAGCATGCAATGACATGAGCAGATATTCACGCACCGTTAACTGAATTTAAACATGACAGGCAAAATGCAATGACATGAACAGATATTCGCGTACCGTTAATTGAATTTAAACATGACAGGAAAAATGCAATGACATGAACAGATATTCGCGTACCGTTAATTTAAATTAAACATGGCAGTTAAAGATGCATGGATGACATGAAAAGTTAATACGCGTATCGTTAATTTAAAATTAAACGTGACATACAAGCATGATGAAGGTGACGGACCAAGCTTCGTTGTCAAGCTAGGTCAATGGCGTCCAGACGGCTATCCTTTCACAGTCTAGTCTCTTTTACGCTAAAGCAAGGCAATGGCCTAAGACATGGCCCAAATCAAGAGATGCAAGTTTCACTTGCCTGATACCGACGAGGACGGTCGACAAGGACGTCACACAAATGTTATCTACGGTGAATGGACCACTGCTATAGAGAAACACCATTAGAAAAGATATCTAGAACCGGTTTCTTAATTGAATCCTATGATGTCTAATAACCATTTTTATTAGGGTTTCACAATATCAATGTGGGTTGTGAAAACATTAAAGGATCAAACACTACCGTATAGAAGCGGAAGATCAACACCGAGCAACCACGGCAACGGAAGAATGATCCGAAGAACCACGATTCAGATCTGGAATGGATGGAGAAATCTGGAGAAAATGGGGTTTGTGGGTTTTTGGGGTTTGCCGACGGCAAGGGGAGAGGTGGCCGGCCTAAATGGAGGGGGAGAGGGGCTCTTGAGGAAGGAGGAAGGGCTAGAGGTAGGTTTGGGAAGATCAGAGGTCTAGGGGAAGGGAAATGGCCAGGAGAAATGAAAGAAGGAAAGAAAACGATCGGGCGTATTTATAGGAATGAACCGGCGGCTGCCCAGAAATTAGGGTTTCGACACTGATTAGTCGGTCAAAGAGCAACCACTGACCGACTAGTTTGGGAATTAGTCGGTCGGTTGACCAATGCAGACCGACTAAGTGTAAACAGTAACTCCTGACGAAAAATAGGATTTAGATTTAGTCGGTCAAAGAACAACTACTGACCGACTAGTTTCTCATCTAGTTGGTCGACGAACGTTCTTAGACCGACTAAGAATGAATAGTACTTTGTATCAAAAATGATCATAGAGCTAGTCGGTTAAAGAACGATTGCTGACCGACTAGTTTCTCATCTAGTCGGTCGACAAATGTTCTTAGACCGACTAACGATAAACAGTAACTCCTGAATAATTGATTTAATGAACTAGTCGGTTTGAGAAGAGTTCCTGACCGACTAGATTGGAATCTAGTCGGTTGGTTCTCCTTCTTGAACCAACTAACGTGCACTGAAAGTGCCGAATTGAAGTGCGAAGCTTCGGGAAGATTCCTACGTCTTCTAAGATCAACCTACCTCTAAGATATGAGCGATATGAAGCCCGTCACGAATGACTTACTCCGAAATCGACGATCAACGGAAGAAGCTAGGAAAACACGACGAAACGAACGAAAACGAAAACTACGGAGACAGAAATCACACGCAAGGAGAAAATCTACCAAGACATATATATTATATCGATAACACTAATATAGAAAAATCAGTCGTTACAAGCTGGGTCCCACTTGTCTAGCCCAACCAGACAAGTCCCAAAATAGTCACAAAAGATGGGTAAAGTTTCCCCTACAGAGAACGTTACACTAAGACACGAAAATAAAGAGTAAAGGGTTCAGAAATGCTCAGTTCGTGTCCGTGTAGGCGTCTCTGTCAATCAGCATGTCGTCAGATCCAATCTGACGCAAGCGGTATCTCAATCCGACTCGTGGATGTCAAGATGTGCACTGGTCTGTACGTAAAGAAGTTCCAGTTCAAATCTCAAATAAAAGCGGTCTGTGCGCTCAGCAACTCCTTTAAAACCCAACGCCACGTCAGGATGAATTAACCTTCGATTGCTTGATTAATCTCGGCCGTTGGTTTTATTTCACGGAGCTTTTAGTTTCACGTAGCCACGTCAGCATCCATTTATTTTCGCTTCGCACCCTAGGGCATGCAGGCGGTAAACCTCACCGACTCGTGATCTCCTGAGGACGGCGACGGCGTCTTTGTAGCGTGGGCTGCTCGTTGCGGCAGCGGTCAGCTCTTCGGTGCTCCGACTTCGGTGATCGACGATGAGAGCAGCAGCGGCAACTCTCCTTCGACAGTGTCGATCTCAAAGGCGCCAGAGGGATGCTGCTCAGATGGCTTCGAAGGCGGAGGGCATACAGGCGCTCATTGATTCTCCGACGTCTGTGAGCGCTTAACTTCGATGGCGAGGTGATTTAGGGGAGAAGCTTCGAGTGCAGCTGTACGGCAATCTCCGGTGATCAGCTTCTCAACGGCGACGATGGCGAACAAAGAAGTCTCTTCGATGGCGTCTCCTTCTTCTTTGGCGACTTGGCGATGGCTCGGATCTTCAGCAACAGCGTCGTCGTCTTCACGCACTTCTTCACGGCGATGTATTCTCAACGGTGGTGGCAGTTCTCTCGTCTCCGGGCTTCCACGATGTTCACGGCAGTAAGGCTCTTGGGTTTGACAGCAACGAGAGCACCTGGTATGCTCTAGGATTTCTCGCAGCACATTTGGATGCCACTTGATGCTAGTAGGCTATGGATACTGCTTGGAGAAATTGTGGCGTGAAGGGATAGGCCGTAAGATAACTTAGATAAGTTTTTGATGCTGCTGTCTTGGGTTAATGTGAAGAGGAGATTTTATATAGGCTCTTAGGGTTGGGAATTGGATGCTTAAAAATATATGAGCCTTGGTCCCTTATCAATTTTTTTGTATGTTGCCGTAAGCACCCACACTTATATTTTTGTAAGCCACCTCTTGATTTTTTGATTGCCGCACACTCTCTTCATCTCAATACGAGAGTATAAATAGGATTATAATTAGGGTTTTGGGTTGGCCGAGAATCAAGTAGAATGATGAGAGGAGGAGTCCCTAGAATCAAGGGATTTGAATATTTGAATGGGATTTTATTGAAGTTGAATATGAAATGGGTAAGATCAAATATTTGCAAATCTAGCCAAAAGATTTGATCAAAACCCTTTTGAATTCAAATTTGGCTCCATCCCTTTTCCTCTTTGGACCAAGTCCACCATGCTATAATAATAGATTTTTGTCCAAGTCAAGAAATCATTTCCATCTCATCTCTAATTGGACTAAGTCCAGTTTGCTTAGGCCAAAGCTCACACACACACACCCAAATAGCTATATGAATAGCAACTCCTCCAAATAGTGAAAGATGTATCGTTTCACCAATCCTGAAACACACTAAGCATACATGTCAGATATAACGACACGTTTGTCATCATCAAACCAAGATCCTAGATCGTTGCTTCCAACAATCTCCCCCTTTTGGTGATGACAAACCCATAAATGATTTGAGCAATAAGTATGGGTGTGTGAAGTGTGTTGAAGGGTGTAATGCAATACGAATCATGGAATGAGACATTCAAGTATTACAACATAGAATGCACAACATCATAACAAATATAAAAGCATGCTCCCCCTTCTCTCAAGCTCCCCCTCTAACATATATTCAAGTATTTTTCATTCCCCCCCCTGAACAAATAATACTGACATCAAATCTTATCTTTTCTTTCTCCCCCTTTGTAATCACCAAAAGTGGATTAATGAAGTCACAAAAATAATCCATGCAAAAATAAACCATTACTAAATGTAGCGTGCAATTTGCATGAGTTTTCCAAAGAATAGACAATTCAAGCTCATAGAATTTCATAACACGACTTCCCCACCTTTGTGCAAGTATAATGATATAGACAATAAATTAAAAGAGGAGATTCAATTTTAGAAATTCAACCAAATCAATCCACATTTTCCAATTTTCCTGAATATCACTAGGATTGATTTTTCCCACCTCATCAAAGATGAGTTCAAGTTACCAAACCCCAAAACATGGCCTAAAAGGACTTTTAAATGTGGGGTGGCATTGCTTGACGAGTTATATACACCAACACTAATGATTACCCATTTAGCATAAGTTGGATACTCGTGGGTTGTGTATTAGCCATGAAGTGTATCCATTTTTCATACGGAGCAAATATAGTATATATATATATATATATATATATATATATATATATATATATATATATATCAATTCTTTTGTGCTCAATTTTAATTCATGGCTAAACGCTTCATATCCCTTAGAAAATTCAGAAATTAATCATTCCTATATTCATTTTCTATTATTCTTCAAAAGAATCTCCAAAAGCACTAAAAGGTCAATTATCGTGAAAGTGCAAATATAGGTGTAGAAATCAAATTTGAAATTTTTGAGACATGTCATGGCTACAAAAAGGATAACATCATGTTCATGTAGCTACAACAATAATGAATTAACTTCTACAAGGGATAGATTTGATCATTCATACAGTACCACTTAAGATAAAACATAAATGGTATTCTTTTAAGCTCAATATTTTTTTAAATTTTTTTTTCAGAAATAAAAACTTTAAAAACATGTAAACAAGCACACAAACAAAAATAAATCAAGCACAAAAAAACTATGAATGTATGCAATGAAATGCAAAAGGGGATAAAAATTATACCTTCTCGTCGCTATTTGACGAAGGAGCTAAAAGAATGAGACATTGAAAAATTTGCTCCTTGCCAACTCTCCACCTTACCTACATGAAAGGTGTTAAATGTGACATTGGAATCCAACAAGGTCCACTAGTGTTAGCCATCATTGTTTTAGGAACCCACACGTGTTTAAACTTGATATTTGTGTTCCTAAATTTACAATAATATGAAGTGTGGCCTACACTATCACAAGTAAAGAACTTTGCATATTTGTTCTTTGCAATAGAGGGTACATTGTGGAATTTCTTGAATTTTTGCTTTTCAACGTTTTTCAGACCAAAACCAAGTCCTCTTCTATTATTGCCATATAATTAATTCTCTAAAAAGTGTCCAACGATTGTTTTTTCATAGAGAATTTCTTAATGGACACTTCAAGATGAGAGACTTTGATTTTTAATTGTTTATTTTCTTCCACAAGCATCGTGCATTTACTAACGAAAGCCAACTTGTTTTTTTCCTTCTTTTCATATTCAATTGTTTTCTTTTTAAGATCGTTATCTAGCATGCAAAATTTATCCTTAAGCTCTCTTATTTCATATTCTTTTTCAGCTTCAAGCTTCAAAAGATCTTGTTTTAGCATGCTAATATTGTTCATTAATGAAGAACAAGAAAGACACGGTGCTTCATCATTAAAAATGGACTTTTCCTTTTTCAATATGTCAATAGTAGAGTCATGAGCAACAATTTCAATTTTCAGTTTTTCAATCTCCTTAGACATATCATATTCAGATTGTTGCATTTCAATGTTCTCATTTTGATAATCATCTATAGTGAATTCAAGCTCTACTATTTTATCTTGCATTTCTTTACAAAGGATAAGGAGTTCAGCTTTACTACCAGATTTTACCTCATCATGTTTTGCCATCAAGCAGAGGGAGGAGTGTGCTTCATTTTCCTCGAGCTCATCTCCACTATCCATGTCCCACGTTCGCACTACATCTTTTCCTTTCTTTTCTACGACACGAGCTGTTTCTTGTGGGCAATGTTTAGCGAAGTGTCCCTTCTTTCTGCATTTAAAACAAATAACTTTATGCTTAGTATTGTTACAAGATGGAGCATCAAAGTTAGTTAAAGGAGCGTTTCTTCCCTTTTGATTCTTTTCATTGCGGCTGAGGGATTTCTCACTTCCATATGCAGTTTCCAAGGTCCTCCATATATCCTGCGCAGAAGAGCAATGTGAGATACAATCAAATATTATTCTACTCAACCCACACAATAAGATATTCATTGCTCTAGCATTTATAGCACACACATTTTTATCATTTAAATTCAGATTACTTTCAGGCATAGAATATCCGTTATCAATAATGTACCAGGTATCAACATCAATGGATAGTAAAAAAGTTTTCGTCATAGCCTTCTAGTATATATAATCATGGCCACTAAAAAGAGGAGGACGATCAATAGGCATGCCATAGGGAAAGAATAACTTTGGGGTTTTCATGATAGCTAGACTAGACTAGATCCTCTAACCGGCTCTGATACCACTTGTTGGATCTGGATCCTAGCCTAGAGGGGGGGGGGGATGAATAGGCTTATAAAATAATTCGTGCAACCCACGAACAAACTCTCGCAGTTATAGCAGCAGCAGAGTAAATAAAATGCAGACACAGAGTACACAGCAGATTTACCCTGGTTTGGTCGTCCCAACGACCTACTCCAGCCCCCAAAGCAGATACTAGTATTGAATAGTGCAATAGGTACAAAACCACAAGTTAGAGCACGCTCAGAGCACCCTCTACGTCTCTACACTCGCCAGGATCTCAGTACCCCACACATAGTGTTTCCTCTCACTATCAATCCTAGTAATGCTTTCTACCAGCTAGTCCCAAACTAGCTGGGTCCCACTTGTCTAGTCCAACCAGACAAGTCCCAAAATAGTCACAAAAGATGGGTAAAATTTCCCCTACAGAGAACGTTACACTAAGACACGAAAATAAAGAGTAAAGGGTTCAGAAATGCTCAGTTCGTGTCTGTGTAGGCGTCTCTGTCAATCAGCACATCGTCAGCTCCAATCTGACGCAAGCAGTGTCTCAATCCGACTCCTGGATGTCAAGATATGCACTGGTCTGTGCGTAAAGAAGTTCCAGTTCAAATCTCAAATAAAAGCGGTCTGTGTGCTCAGCAACTCCTTTAAAACCCAACGCCACGTCAGGATGAATTAACCTTCGATTGCTTGATTAATCTCGGCTGTTGGTTTTATTTCACGGAGCTTTTAGTTTCACGTAGCCACGTCAGCATCCATTTCTTTTCGGTTCGCACCCTATGGCATGCATGCTGTAAACCTCACCGACTCGCGATCTCCTGAGGACGGCGAGGGCGTCTTCGCAGCGTGGGCTGCTCGTTGCGACAGCGGTCAGCTCTCCAGTGCTCCGACTTCGGTGATCGACGATGAGAGCAGCAACGGCGACTCTCCTTCGACAGTGTCGATCTCAAAGGCGCTAGAGGATGCTTCTCCGATGGCTTCGAAGGCGGAGGGCATGCAGGCGCTCGTTGCTTCTCCGACGTCTGTGAGCGCTTAACTTCTATGGCAAGGTGATTTAGTGGAGAAGCTTCGAGTGCAGCTGTACGGCAATCTCCGGTGATCAGCTTCTCAACGGCGACGATGACAAACAAAGAAGTCTCCTCGATGGCGTCTCCTTCTTCTTTGGCGACTCGGTGATGGCTCGGATCTTTAGCAACGGCGTCGTCGTCTTCACGCACTTCTTCACGGTGATGTATTCTCAACGGTGGTGGCAGCTCTCTCGTCTCCGGGCTTCCACGATGTTCACGGCAGTAAGGCTCTTGGGGTTGATAGCAACGAGAGCACCTGGTATGCTCTGGGATTTCTCGCAGCACGTTTGGATGCCACTTGATCCTAGTAGGCTATGGATGCTGCTTGGAGAAATTGTGGCGTGAAGGGATAGGCCGTAAGATAACTTAGATAAGTTTTTGATGCCGCTCTCTTGGGTTAATATGAAGAGGAGATTTTATATAGGCTCTTAGGGTTGGGAATTGGATGCTTAAAAATATATGAGACTTGGTCCCTTATCAATTTTTTTGTATGTTTCCGTAAGCACCCACACTTATATTTTTGTAAGCCACCTTTTGATTTTTTGATTGCCGCACACTCTCTTCATCTCAATGCGAGAGTATAAATAGGATTATAATTACGGTTTTGGGTTGGCCAAGAATCAAGTAGAATGATGAGAGGAGGAGTCCCTAGAATCAAGGGATTTGAATATTTGAATGGGATTTTATTGAAGTTGAATAGGAAATGGGTAAGATCAAATATTTGCAAATCTAGCCAAAAGATTTGATCAAAACCCTTTTGAATTCAAATTTGGCTCCATCCCTTTTCCTCTTTGGACCAAGTCCGCCATGCTATAAGAATAGGTTTTGTCCAAGTCAAGAAATCATTTCCATCTCATCTCTAATTGGACTAAGTCCAGTTTACTTAGGCCAAAGCTCACACACACACCCAAATAGCTATATGAATAGCAACTCCTCCAAATAGTGAAAGATGTATCGTTTCGCCAATCCTGAAACACACTAAGTACACACGTCAGATATAACGACACGTTTGTCATCATCAAACCAAGATCCTAGATCGTTGCTTCCAACAGGTCACTCGACACGGTCGGTTGGCGCAAGCGGCTCGTCGTTTGGATCTTGCGGTCACCGGGTGAACCGATCGGTTGATAAATCAACCGATCGGTTGGAAAACGTCACCCAAAAGATAGCAACTTGCGACGTTTTGGCACGGTCTGCTGGCCGTCGGGTGAGCTCTCCGGGTCGTATCTTTGGGGGAATCGGCTACAGATGAATCGATCGGGTGAAGGTCATCCGATCGGTTGGAATTCAGCTTCAATTTCCCGAGAAGTCTGCTGGGCTGAACCGGTCGTCGACACGATCGGTTGATGCTCTCTTGCTTCAGCGGCTGTCCGGGTCGTGCATGCGTGCATCACCCGATCGGTTGGCTGTATCCAACCGATCGGGTGGGGGCTGAAAGATAGCAATCTTGGTCGTTTGACCCCCTAGATCACGCGTGACTCCTCCCGTTACTCCGGGGACTTATGATATCTTCGTTATGTGTCCCCTACGCGGGAAATCTCCTGCAAACACACAAAAACAAGGAGAAGTGAAAGAAAACTAGAAAATACGAGAAAATGGATACGGGACGGCGGAAAATAACGGAAAAACACAAAGAAGACATGCGTGAATATACAAAATATACACACACGTCACCCGTGTAGACGGCTGCAACCATGTGTAGAAAATCCGAAGTAGATCCTCTGCGCTGAAAGCATGGCATGGACACCCAAGCACTAACCCATCGAACCTCTCCAAAACCCGATAGTAAGTCTCACGGTCAAACTGGATAAAGCTCTCCATTTGTTGCTCAAATGCTTGGCGCATGTGTACCTGATTCCTGTAATAAATAGGAAAGAAAGCTCGAAGGAAATCCGTCTTAAAAGAAAGCCAAGTAGAAAAAGAATCTCGAGGATAAGCATCAAACCAGATTTTAGCATCATCTCTCAAGGTATGGGGGAACACTTTAAAATAAATAAAATCTGCACAATTATTCTCATCAAACAAATCCTCATACTCTTTTCTATACCATTTTTCAAACTTTTGCATAAATGAACTAGGATTTTCCAACCCCATATCATGAAAGAACGGTGGGAGTTGGGAATCCTCCACATAAGCATCGCTAAAGTTTGAAAATGAATCCATAAGAAATTTTTTTTTATTTACAAAAGATTTTTAAAATAAAAAGAAAGAAAGAAAGAAAAATGACTCAAAAAGTATAAAATAAACAACCAAAAAGACGCAACACTAAGCTGGAAGTACTACACCTAAAGTGTCCAAAACCAACCAAAAATGTGGATGTGAAAATCGTTATCCCCGGCAATGGCGCCAAATTGATTGACCGCGAGGCGTGCACAATCCAAGTAGGATGCACACGCTCGCCTCTCAAGGGTGGGAGTGTTAAATGCAATATAATCCCGTGATTACGGGGTCGAATCCACGGAGACAATTCATCTCACATTCACAATCTCAATTGGTTAAGAAATGCTAAAGGTGTTGGTACAACCAACTAAACTAACAGGTGTAGTGTGAGGGAGTGTGGGGTAACACGATCGAGCCAAACCCAAGGTAGGTAGGGTGGAGACCAAAGTGTGGAGCTAGTCAAGAAAGGAGAAGTGTGTAGAATGGGATATCATTAGGTTTATGGGTTGATTAGCAATAGGTTCATCCCAAATGAATCAAACCTCGCATCCATTTCAAGGTATGCGGGATTGTGCACATTGGCAATGCCCTTAAGGCACACCGCCGTTCTACAGCCCAACCAAGGGTAATGCACGATCAATTCGTGTGTTGATTAATGGGTTGGAATTCGTAACTTAAGCTCGTGAATCGATCCTTGTATCCGTGTCAATAGGATGCACAGATCATGCACGTAGGTGTGACCCTTAAGGTACACCACCATTCTACGGCCCCACCAAGAGTGGTGTACGACTCAATGAAATCTAGGGCACAACCCATCAATCAACACTACCAGCATCCATTTCAAGGCATGCTAGGTCTATTAGATGCAAGAGATGAGAAATTACTTTTCAGCCACACAAGCCCTAATTAACCCAATTCCACACACAAATGGCTCTAGGCCTTCATAATGAAAACAAAGTGATAATCATTCAATATGAGCACACTAATCTTCATTACAAGCTAATAATTAAAAAATTATCAAATGGGTCTGACTCTCATTCAACAATCATCCAAATATTCATACAAAACAATATAAACCAAATGTTTACAAGTGAGGAGAGAGATCACTAATAGAAGCCCTAGAAACCCTTGCTCTTCCCTCTCTTGAAGTCCTCCAAACTCTCCTAGCATCCAATGGCCTCCAAGCCCTAGTCTTAGTCATTGGGAAGAAGATGGGGCTCTCCGAGCCCCAATGGAACCGTAAAATCCGAAGAGAAGGCTGATTACATCAGAGTTTAGGGGTTTTAAACCCCTAAGGGATTTAACCCTCCAAAGAAGCATCCAACGGCTCACAGCGAATAGGAAGAAATTGTGTTAAGAAAAACCCATTTCTCGTAACCCAGATTGGACAGAAAAAACCCGCGACAGGCGACTGTCGAACAACTGTCAGTCGCATGTCGTTGGTCAGGCAGTCGACTGCTGTGAATTGCACAGGCGACTGTAAAGGACACATGCGCCTGTCTTTTGTGATCCAGTCTCCTGCTGCAGCAATATGCAAATCGATAGTAAGTTGGCTTTCTTTCGCCCTTCAGGAGGAGAAAAACAGTCGACTGGTGTTGGAAGAACAGTCGACTGCACAGTCGTATAGTCGACTGGCAATACTTCTGCAGACAACTGTGTTGCACTCTAGTTCGCTCCAGGCAGGGTTTCGAGGTGACAGGCGACTGCTGTTGTAAAGACATTCGACAGTCATTGTAAGGACAGTCGACTGTCCTGGCTCCAGGTTCACTTCTCCAATTACTTGATTTTTGTCCCCTTCGGAAGTCCTGAAAAATCCAGAAAAATATGTAAAAATACAATTCATGTTTATAAATCTTTGGAGAGTGAAATTGTGTTGAAATAAAATCATATGCTCAAAATATGATGAATTAATGCAAATATAGTTAAGGGAGCATGATGCAATGAGTTATATGCGCAAGATGTGGGTAGTTAGGGGGCGTACATATACAGTTTTCACTACGAATCAAAATACCCAAGACTATATAAGCATCACCTCCCTGTGGGATTGATATCTTTCTATATTATAAATCTCTGACACCGTGCACCTGCAGTAGTTCCTGGGGTTAAATCCTGAGCGCATCAAGCTTTTGGCACCGTTACCGGGGTGGTAACAGTTTATACTTGGGTTTATTTCTTTATTGAAGAACTTTTTAGCTATTCTTACCATCTCCTATCTTTCCATATTTTTGTTCTTTTTATTCCTTTGCTACTGACAATTTTCTCTGAGTTGTTGCTTGTGCATGAACACTCGCCTCGGGGACGATCCATTATTATTTGACCCCGAGATTGAAAGAACATGAAGGCGGCTCAGAGCAGGAAAGAGTAGACATATTTTTCATGATTCAATGGCAGAAGAAACTAACACTCCACTGCGTACTGGCAACATCCATGATCACTTGCAGCACAACGTATACAATATATCCTCTATCTTGAGACCACAGCTGGCGGCTGTAAATTTCAAATTGAAGACATGGCTGATAAATCTGATGCATTAGGACCCTTTTCATGGGCATACACACGAGAATCCCAACCATCACATAGACCTCTTCTTGGCCAAGTTCGACACTTTCCAAGTGAAGGATGTGAGCGGCAATGCGATAAAGCTTAGACTATTTTCATTCACTCTGTGGGACAAGGCCGCTTATTAGTTAAGGGCACATCCTACGAATACTTTCACGACTTGGGAACAGTTATCCTTAGCCTTCATCTAACAAGATCTATCTACCGTCCAAAACGGTGAGGATTAGAGGGGCGATCACCAACTTTAAGCAGCTTCCATAGGGGTCATTATATAAAGCTTGGGAGCGATTTAAGGACCTACAACATCAGTGTCCACACCACGGCGTGCCGGATTGGGACATTATTTAGAGCTTTTACAATGGTCTCAAGTCTGACACCAAAATGATCGTCGACGCCTCTGTGCAAGGCGCATTGTTATCCAAGCCACCAGAGGAGGCCACCTTATTGCTAGAACAAATGGCCTCCAACAACCAACAATGAGCGATGGACGCTCGACACTTAGAGGTACAAGTTCAGAGGTGAAGATAGCTACACAGCTTGAGGCCCAGCTTGAGACTCTTTGCAAGCAGGTTGCATGAATTGAGCAGAGGTTGGTGCTATTCCTACTATTTCCAGAGCTCTAGTTTATGCTACACATGAGGATTATTCCGAGCAAGGGTACGCTCCAATAGAAGGGTCCTATGAAGGAACGGGTGTACCGACGGAGCAAATCAATTACATAGCAGGTGAGGGGAGACCTCTGTGGTCAAATCCGGCGTTGAGATCACATCCCGGATTTTCATACAACAACCTCAATGGAGCTTTACAACCACCATCTCAACCGAGGCCACCACAACCTCCTCAGCAGCAAGGGCCACCTCTACAGCAGCAGCAACAATATAGATTCAGGCCATCTGGGCATTACAGACCGCCTGGTTACTATAATCGCCAGCCTTACCAACAACAGCAACCGTATCAGCAACCGACGGAGCAAAAACCAAATCTGGAGGTGACCTTGGATGCCTTTATTAGCGGCCAAACTAAGTTTAATACAGAAATTTCAACCAGCCATAAGAATCTCCAAGCCACCGTTGACGGATTGTCTGCCCAAATGACTCAACTTCTGAAGGATCAAGGGAGATTGCCATCCCAACCCGAGCCAAATCCTAGGGGGCAAGTAAACGCAGTGGTAGCAGTCAAGACGAGAGGAGGAAAGAGTATCGACACTGTGATGGTGCCGGTCTAAAAGAAATTGGATCAACAAGCTTCGATGCCTAATCAAGAGGAAAATACCACCATCTCCAAGCCCAATGTCACTGAGGACAAGGAGAGAATTATTAATGAGCCACACACCACTGCAGAGAAGGAGGCTTCACCCACCGCATCGCCCACTTCCATCACTGTAGCATCCTCAAATGTTCCTACTTCTGACAAATCCATGCCGACGGATGTTGCCAAGGACAAGGGAAGCCGACGTCCACCACTTTACCCGCAGAGATTGGCCATGGCAAAGCTTGAGAAAAGGTACTCTAAGTTCATAGAGCTCCTCAAAGGGATTATTTGACTATCCCCTTCATGGACGCGCTCACAGAGATCCCTACTTATGCTAAATTCTTGAAGGATCTAATAGCGGGGAGGAGAAAACAAGAAGCGGTTAAGCTAGCAGATAGTTGCACTTCCGTCATCAAGAACACCCTACCTAAGAAGTTGCCGGATCCATGAAGTTTCATGGTGCATCCAGGAAGTTTCATGGTGCCGTGCTCCATTGGCGGCACCCCCATCAATAGAGCTTTGGTTTACTTGGGAGCGAGATTAGTTTGATGCCCCTCACTATTTTTAAGAGACTAAATACGTGATCAGAGCTTGAGCCCACCGGCATGAGTATTCAACTAGCGGATCAATCAATCACATACCCAGTCGGCATCACACACGACGTTATTATACAGATACCGGGTGGGATATGCATGCTGGTGGACTTTGTTTTCATGGACATGTCCAAGAAAGGGAGTTCTCAGATTATTCTGGGGCGTCTATTCATGGCCACAACTGGAGTCTTGATCGACATCCGTGAGGGGATGCTATCTACAAACGTTGGCAACATTGGGATCGAGTTCCAACTCCAAAAGCCAATGAAGGAGCGTTTCCCGTGCGAGGATGGAAGCTATCTTGAGCTCCTAGAGGACGACGCCACCGATGAATATGCTATGGAGGAATTTACTAGAGATCCCATGAGGAAGAGCTTCGATGATGACGGCAGAGTTATACACGACAAGGCGTTGGCCACCTATTTGAGAGTCTTAGACGAGGATCCGCCAGTTATACCATTGCATGATCAACAACCGGAGGCTACAATATTCATGGCCACTGAGGGCCAACGAAGCAAGGCACGCCAACTCCCTCCACATGGTCTCGTTGGAAAGCACGACGTGTGCATCTCATATACGCCAAACATCAAGGATCATCATTGAAAATTATAGGGAGTCGAACTTTCGACTTTGAACAAGCGCTTATCGGGAGGCAACCCGAATTTTTTTAGTCTTATTTTTCGTTTTTTTCTCATTCTCATTCAAAAACCAAAATAAAAACCTTTTTAATTCATTAGAAAACCATAAAAATATAAAAATATAAAAATTTCTGATGTGTTCTTCCTTGTACAGGTGAACTACGGAGAGAGAGCGTAAAAAGATGGAAAAAAGTAGAAGGAACCAGGAGGAGATGATTAATGGAGCCATACTTTGCTTGGAGAGCAATAGGAGGCTACTCGACCAAGCAGCTACCCAGCTCGGTCTAGCTACAGTCAGCTGAAGGGAAGAGCCAAAAGAGCACTCTGTAATTAATTTGACTCGACTGAGTAGCTATCCTACTCGATCGAGCTACAGTTGGAGTCCAAATATGCTGAAAACGTCGCTCTGTAATCAATTCGACTTGACAGAGCAGCTACCCTGCTCGGTCGAGCTACAGTAGGAGCAAGATGAGCTGAAAATACTACTCTGTAATTAATTCAGCTCGACCGAGTTAAGTAAGCAGCTCAGTCTAGTAGCTGGGCGCAGCTTAGGGGATTCAAAATTTAAAATTTTCATAACTTTTGAGCTCGATCGAGCAGTCTGTGCTGCTCGACCGAGCAGCGATTAATAGAGGGGGCCCACATAACTTAAACCGAACCTAATTCAAACCTATTTAATCCCAGCTTGAGCCACCCCTAATCCTCCCCAAATTTGCAATCAAACAGTTGCCCCCTGCCCGAGCGCCCTAACCTAATCCCGCTCGACCCACACCCCTCGCCGGAGTTCTGTCGCACCTGTCGCCCGAGCGCCTCCCCTGCTCTAGCTTGGTCCGACCCCCTAGCTCCATTCTCCACTTCCTCCCCTCCCCTATCTCTCTCTGCACATCCCTCTCTCTATTTCTCCCAATTTGACCCCCTAATTCTAATTTTTTCTATTTTAGAACCCGAAACCAAAATTAATTCCTTTACCTGCTTCTAATACGATCTTATTTATCTATTGCAGGTACATTTGGAGCGTCGCAAGGAGACACTTGGTTTGGGAAAGCTTGGGGAATGATTTGGCTTGAGGCTTCGTGCGTACACCCATTTTTTCCGACCGCTTCGCTTCGCGATATCAGTACACCCGTCCCATGCATTATTATTTTTATTGTATATTGTGTCGCACCTGTTCGCTTACTACACACACCATGATGCTGTAGGAATATGGTGCCCTCGAGGCCATTTATTCCTGTGTGAATAGCACAAACATCTTGTTCGAAATAACAGTAAGCTGTTTGGTAATAATTTATCTAAGTCATATTGTAATGTAGTTAACGTTAGATATCAACTTAGGTAAAGTCCTGAGACTTTATGCAAGGTCAAACGGGTATCGAGATGAGTATCTCGATCATGGAGAAACGTTTGACCGTCTGTAGCATAAGTCTGAAATGGTTCGTGGTCATAGATGTTTCGAGACAAGGATATCGAAACATCGGATAGACCATTGTGTCTTAGTCTTCACCGTTTGGCGGTGGCGATGATCTCATGATCGTTTGACTTGGCGAAGTCGAAGACGAGACACAGGTGCTCATTAGAATGAGTTCACTGAACGATCCACTAGAGTTATCACATGGTTATATTGACCAATCTGTCAGTGATAACTCTGAGTGATGATAGGATAGTTGGTCTTTTGACTTGAGGTCATTTTGACGGACCTGTGCGTGAACGGTGCCACTTAGATCAATTGACCTAGCTTCGAGGCAAGGCCTGTCGAAAGGTCTTTTGATTGGGTGTCACTTGAAACGTACGAGGCGAGTAATGACCAAGAGAGGATTCGTCTCTCCCGGTCAATGGGAGTTAGTGTCGTAGAGTTAGTTCGGTCTTTAGTAAAAACTCTGCGCAGAGTATGTTGGAAGAAGTCCAACATTAGTTGACTAAAGATCGATAGAAACTAACCGGAGTCAAGTTATTGGGGTTGACAGTTTGACCGTACCCCAGACTTGATCCGAACGACATATTTAAGACGAAGAGACTATAACTACAGAATTCATCACGGAAACAGTCAGGTGGTCCCGACAATACTCATGTCAATGAGTCAACCACATAATGATGATTCCTGAAGCAGGGACGGCAACCACTGCTCGTGGTCACTGCCGTATAGGGCTTCGAGCCCAACCTGTTGTAAGGGTCAGGCTGTAGGGTCTCACACAGAGTGTAACGCTTCGTCTAGTAATAGGTAGAAATTAGTTAGGGAGAATATTTTGCATTTTGATGCAAGGGATGAAATAATTGCATTTAATGCAATATGATAATTTAAGCTTAGATAGGGACTATTTTGTATTTGATGCAAAAGCGATTAAATGTGTATTAAATTGTTTAATACAATATTTAATAAAATAAACGCAAGGAAAAGTTCACAGATAAGACGGGAATGTCCCGGTCTAAACCCAGGTTCGAACGGCGTCCAAATCGGACGCCAAATGCTCAAGTTAGAGCCAAAACAGCCCAAAGCATCAGACCAAGTCAGGCCCAGGCAGAACAGGCTGCCTGGGCTAGCCCAGGCACTGCCTGGGCTAGCCAGGCACAAGCCTGGACTTAGCCCAGGCTCGGCCTGGGCTCTGCCCAGGCGCCTGGGCTAAGCCCAGGCCCGCCTGGGCTCTGCCCAGGCGCGGGCCTGGGCGAGCCCAGGCGCGGGCCTGGGCGCGCCCAGGCGCCTGGGCGAGCCCAGGCGCGGCCTGGGCTCTGCCCAGGCCATGCTGCGCGCGCAGAATGAGGCTGTGGGGCCCCTGGTGGGCCCCACACGCCTAGGGTTGTGAACCCTAGGCAGAATCATTTTTGACGGCTCAGTTTTTGTGAAAAACTAGCCTAGGGCTGATCTTTGGACACTCAATTGGAGGGTCAAATGACCTCCGATTGACGAACGGTTTTTTCCTATGCGTTCACCGTTGAACGCTTGTCGTATTGATAGGTTGTATCAATCCTGAAGCTCAACGGTGAGTGAGTTAAAATTCACGGAAGTTTGCACTTTGTGAAGTGCAAACTAACTTGATTTTAATTAACCCAATAATTAGTCCCACATCGGATTTTGAGAAAAGGGGAGAGTCCGCCGCCTATATAAATAGGGGTCTCCCCCCTTTCTCAATACTCGTCCCAAGCTCTAGATCTGAGCGGCTCTCGTAAATGTTGGAGCACGCTCGGATCTAAGCTTAAATAAATATTTCTCTATCTCCCTAAAATTCTGCCTTACTCCTGCGGGCTCTAGCAAAGCCTCAAAGGAGTTCGGATTCTGGATCCGAAATCTTGGCGGAGGTTTCACTCGCGTGAAACTTTCTTCGGCGGTTGGTTGGCTCGGCAGTACGGGGATTGATCGCCTCGGGATGCGGAGCGGTTCGAGGAGCGGTTCGGGGAGCGGTTCAAAGGAGCGGCTCGGCGTGGGACGGGAGCAGCTCGGAAGACGGCGCGGAACATCTCGCCTGCTCCAGGGCTGAGATTCCGGGTATGTGGCTAAAGTAGTTTATTAGCATTTAGTTTAGTTTAATCGCAGTAGGCTAGATCCTTCTTGGGATGGTCAGACCCATCCCAAGTCGGCATAGATCTTGGCATAGGGTCTTGGACCTTAGGGCCAAGTTAAAATTGTTTTAACTTGCATGTTAATATAGATTAACTGTTTTTTCTTCCGCTGCTTTTGATTTTCCTATCTATGTTCCGTCCGACTTAGGACGGGACTAGAATTTTTGTGCCCTAAGGGACCGCCCAATCCCCTACAGTGGCATCAGAGCTTGTTGAGCTTGAGTACGGGTTCTCGGGTTATGAACTGACCCGAAGTAATCGCTCTTACCGTACCAAGTCCCGATAAGATGGGGATCTTATAATGGGTTGGGCATTGTCGAGAGGCATGCCGTAAAACAAGTTTCTGAGGTATCTTGTGACGGGTCTAGGGTGCCATGGATGATGGGCCTTAACAGTGTCGCAATGATATCAGAGTGATACCCAACAGTGGTATCAGAGCCTAGGTTTGCGTAGCGATCTAGGTACTGCGATTAATTTTAAACTTAAGAATGCTTTTAAATACTTTTTAAAATGTTTTTAAAATTATGAGATAAATTTTAAAAATGTTTTAGATGTTCTAAAATTTTTTTTTATGAAATTTTTGAACATGGAAATTTTTTTTTTTAAATGACGTTTTAAAATTTATGTGATAATTTTAAAACTAATTTTTTAAATCTTTAAAAGTTTAAAATTTATTTTGGATGCCTAAAATTTTTATTTGATAAATTTTTAAGCATGAAAGTTTTTTTAAATAATGTTTTAATTTATGAGATATTTTAAAACTGTTTTAAAAGTTAAAAAATTTTTTATGCGATAAATTTTTAACATAGCATGCAAATTAGTGATTTTAATATTAAGTTTTTTTTTATGAGATAAAAAAAAAATAAAATAAAATAATTTTAAAATCATATTTTAAATTTAAATGTTAAATTTATGTATGCATGCTAAAAATTGTTTATGCGATAAACTTAGTTTATTTAAATGTTAAATAGTTGTGCACTATCTTTATGCGATAAATTAGTGTAGAGTTATTTTAATGGCATGTTAATCTTGTCCCTTATTTGATAACACAAGACAACCCTTTAGGTTAGCCATTAAAAATGATTAAAATTTATTACTTGAATTTTAATGATATGCTATGCTTTAATAAATCATTAACAACAATATTAAAGACCTAATTCCTGATTAGGGTAGTCCTTTAAATGAATTTTCTAATTCTAATTGTTATAATTAATTTTCATTAAAGGACTTCGCTTCTAGCGTTGTTAATAAAATTTATTAAAATCCTAATAACGATTAGGGTAGCACGTGAACCTTATAGTTGATAAGGACTTAATAAAAGTTATTAAACAAATCCTAAAAATTTTGAATTTAAGGATTCAACTAGTTGATAGGATTAATTAGTTGTTAATAAAAGCTGTTTAGTCTATGGCATACATACAAAAATGACAAGCTTCATTCAATGGACCATGATCCAGTCAATGTGCTTGGCTAAGAGTTCTGGGTCAACCCTTGCTATTTCAAGGGGTAGTGATCCTGGCTTAGTCAATTCCCTGGATGAGTTCCGCTGGACCGCAATGTCGCGAATCATGATTGTATGACACCCTGGACTATATCTAAGTCAAATACGTTAATGATCTTTTTCAAGATTAGCCGTAGCCCTCCTTGTTTTAGGGGTTAGTAACTATAGGACCCGCGTTATAGTTGTTGAGATACACTCAAGCTGTAACCTGGCAATCTTGTAGAAACCAACTCCTTAAATACATAAGATGAAATCTTGACTAACCCTAACCGTCGTCTCGTACCCCGAGCGCCGGCGTAAGTTAAGTCAACGATGTAGTCTGCCTAGATGTAGTCTAAGACCTGACCAAACCGACGTGTCGTGCATACACCGAGCTGCGGGGCAAGTCAGGCTAGACACGAAAACAAGGGTCCGACTAGACTAGACATTGTGATTTGGATGAGCACACTCATGATCACAAATGGCTAGGGGCAAAAACCGATTAAGAGAGTCATATCCAATATGATCGATGAAGAGTCATCTTCCGATCGTAGAGTCAATCAACTTGTTGAGCTACACTCAAGGTTGTTTAGACTCAAGGTGATTGGAACTCTTACCCATTAATTTTTAATTCGATTAAATCGTTCGTTATTAAGCTTTAAAACGATCATAAAATTAGTGGGAAGATATAGATAGATAAAAGCCAATCTACCTATATTTAATATTGAACATATGCTAAAACTAGGGCAAGATTATGTTTACCGAAAGAATCAATTGATAATATTGAAATTAGTTAATTGGTCATAAAGTTGATTAATTGAATATCAAGTTAAATTCTAATTGATGTAATCAAACTATATTCTCATTGACATTAAATGACCTTCTAAAGAACAGACTTAAAAAATATGATTTCATTAAGTTTTGGGTCCAACAAATAAATTAAAGCTACATGTCACTCGTCTCTATATGAGGCAGCTTGAACATATAGGACATTCAAAGTATGTTTCTCCCTACAACTTGTCGAGCTACCCTCAAGGTTGTATGGACAAACAATTTTGATCCGCAAAGTTCGAAAATTCGATCAAACCGTTTGACTCGAATACGAGTGCATGAGCGGTGCAAGACTATGTATCCCAACCGGATCTTGAGACTAGCAACTTCTTGAGCTACACTCAAGATTGCAAAGCTCAAGCGTTTGGATACATAAGTTGCTTGCATAGCTATTTATTTATGTTGATATCTAAATATGATTTAGAAAAGGAAGAAGGCACTTCGGAAAGTCAATTGAGAAAGTTAGTTTAATTTATCATTAGTACAGGCATAAGTAGGAGGAAATGAAAACGTTACATATTTTGATGTCACATTTCAGAATAAGTTGTTATACAAAAGACATTTAACACATTTTTGACGAATGTCGTCACATTGCTTCTGAAGTAATGTTTTGCGTTAAGTAATTTGTAAATAACTAAATATATATTAAATGTTAATATATAAATACACGAGATAGTAGCAAACTTATATCCTAAAATTAGACTAGGCCGTATCTAGAGATTAAGCTTCACAAGTCACATAAAGAGGGGTCTGACCTCTCGTATTATGAAGTCTACGGACACTTGTGAGTCTTAGCCTCTTTGATACAATGGCCGAAACCCATCTGTGAGATAGTGGGAGAATGAGTTGTCAAACTCAGTCTCGTACATACTGATGTACCCGAGTCTAATTTTAACAAAACAAGTTATTCGTATATTTTACTAAGACACGTGTTCTTGATGAAACACAAGTCTGATAAAATAAAGAACGAAATGACTAAAGTATTTAAACTGATTCGATTAGATCGAATGGTCAAATACTTAGCTAAACAAAATCTTGTGTAATTAAAAGAAAATGTGATTTTCTCTCAGATCAAGTCTATTAACACATCGGTGTGTTAAAAGGTATGAATCACACTTAATTAGATTTAGTGTGATCCATTGTAAGTGACTCTGAGTTAAGTCCTCCCTCTGGGTTAAGTCCCAAATAGTAATGCCTAGGCTTTGATAAAGTTCTATGAGAACATTATCAATAAGATATTCGTTAAATCAATCATCAGGAAGTTGTATATTTACTCGAATTTTGTAAGACGAAAAGTCGAGTTAAGACATCATAACTAATGATGACTTAGTCAACCTCTAGGATGAAATCCGGAGTAGTAACTCCGATTTAAAACTTGATGCAGGTCTGTGTGCGCAAATAAATTGAGAATTTAGTTTACGTACCCGAGGAAAATGTTTCCTCACTTTCTGCAAGTAAATCCTTAAGTTGAAAGATTGGTGCAGAAAAGAAAATAGTGAAGTACAATAATGTTGGACGGGAACGGTTTTCATCCTAATTTCTTTAAAACGGATTATGATGAAACCGGTTTCGCCAACAGATGTGTACAGATCTACTCGGACCAAAGTCGATGTAAACGCTCAAGTTGACCATGAAAATTTGAGCATTCACTTATAAGTTCGTTTTTCTAAATATGATTTAGACGAACCAACTTATATGAATTGGCCAGATAATTTTCAAGGTCAGTGGGAGCGTATAAATTACATGCGAATCATCAAAGTGATGGAACATACATTTTGACAAAGCAATCAAAAGGTTTGATACTTTATCAAGAATAGATATGAGCCATTTAAAATGACCATTAACAAATTTAAAATTATTATCGTAAGGTACGACGAACTGGATAAGATCCAGGGAAATAAAATATTATAGATTCTGATAGACCAAATGAATTATTTGAATGAGATTCAAATGATTGGTCTAACATAAACATAGAAACCCCTTAAGTCTATAGTGTAGACGGTTTTAGCAGATCCACTCACGAAGGCTCTATCACATGAAGTCGGGAAAACTTATGTGTAAAAATGATATTAGATATCGAGATAAATGGGCCTGAGTGCAAGTGGGAGATGTAGGAATATGGTGCCCTCGAGGCCATTTATTCCTGTGTGAATAGCACAAACATCTTGTTCGAAATAACAGTAAGCTGTTTGGTAATAATTTATCTAAGTCATATTGTAATGTAGTTAACGTTAGATATCAACTTAGGTAAAGTCCTGAGACTTTATGCAAGGTCAAACGGGTATCGAGATGAGTATCTCGATCATGGAGAAACGTTTGACCGTCTGTAGCATAAGTCTGAAATGGTTCGTGGTCATAGATGTTTCGAGACAAGGATATCGAAACATCGGATAGACCATTGTGTCTTAGTCTTCACCGTTTGGCGGTGGCGATGATCTCATGATCGTTTGACTTGGCGAAGTCGAAGACGAGACACAGGTGCTCATTAGAATGAGTTCACTGAACGATCCACTAGAGTTATCACATGGTTATATTGACCAATCTGTCAGTGATAACTCTGAGTGATGATAGGATAGTTGGTCTTTTGACTTGAGGTCATTTTGACGGACCTGTGCGTGAACGGTGCCACTTAGATCAATTGACCTAGCTTCGAGGCAAGGCCTGTCGAAAGGTCTTTTGATTGGGTGTCACTTGAAACGTACGAGGCGAGTAATGACCAAGAGAGGATTCGTCTCTCCCGGTCAATGGGAGTTAGTGTCGTAGAGTTAGTTCGGTCTTTAGTAAAAACTCTGCGCAGAGTATGTTGGAAGAAGTCCAACATTAGTTGACTAAAGATCGATAGAAACTAACCGGAGTCAAGTTATTGGGGTTGACAGTTTGACCGTACCCCAGACTTGATCCGAACGACATATTTAAGACGAAGAGACTATAACTACGGAATTCATCACGGAAACAGTCAGGTGGTCCCGACAATACTCATGTCAATGAGTCAACCACATAATGATGATTCCTGAAGCAGGGACGGCAACCACTGCTCGTGGTCACTGCCGTATAGGGCTTCGAGCCCAACCTGTTGTAAGGGTCAGGCTGTAGGGTCTCACACAGAGTGTAACGCTTCGTCTAGTAATAGGTAGAAATTAGTTAGGGAGAATATTTTGCATTTTGATGCAAGGGATGAAATAATTGCATTTAATGCAATATGATAATTTAAGCTTAGATAAGGACTATTTTGTATTTGATGCAAAAGCGATTAAATGTGTATTAAATTGTTTAATACAATATTTAATAAAATAAACGCAAGGAAAAGTTCACAGATAAGACGGGAATGTCCCGGTCTAAACCCAGGTTCGAACGGCGTCCAAATCGGACGCCAAATGCTCAAGTTAGAGCCAAAACAGCCCAAAGCATCAGACCAAGTCAGGCCCAGGCAGAACAGGCTGCCTGGGCTAGCCCAGGCACTGCCTGGGCTAGCCAGGCACAAGCCTGGACTAAGCCCAGGCTCGGCCTGGGCTAAGCCCAGGCCCGCCTGGGCTCTGCCCAGGCGCGGGCCTGGGCGAGCCCAGGCGCGGGCCTGGGCGCGCCCAGGCGCGGCCTGGGCTCTGCCCAGGCCATGCTGCGCGCGCAGAATGAGGCTGTGGGGCCCCTGGTGGGCCCCACACGCCTAGGGTTGTGAACCCTAGGCAGAATCATTTTTGACGGCTCAGTTTTTGTGAAAAACTAGCCTAGGGCTGATCTTTGGACACTCAATTGGAGGGTCAAACGACCTCCGATTGACGAACGGTTTTTTCCTATGCGTTCACCGTTGAACGCTTGTCGTATTGATAGGTTGTATCAATCCTGAAGCTCAACGGTGAGTGAGTTAAAATTCACGGAAGTTTGCACTTTGTGAAGTGCAAACTAACTTGATTTTAATTAACCCAATAATTAGTCCCACATCGGATTTTGAGAAAAGGGGAGAGTCCGCCGCCTATATAAATAGGGGTCTCCCCCCTTTCTCAATACTCGTCCCAAGCTCTAGATCTGAGCGGCTCTCGTAAATGTTGGAGCACGCTCGGATCTAAGCTTAAATAAATATTTCTCTATCTCCCTAAAATTCTGCCTTACTCCTGCGGGCTCTAGCAAAGCCTCAAAGGAGTTCGGATTCTGGATCCGAAATCTTGGCGGAGGTTTCACTCGCGTGAAACTTTCTTCGGCGGTTGGTTGGCTCGGCAGCACGGGGATTGATCGCCTCGGGATGCGGAGCGGTTCGAGGAGCGGTTCGGGGAGCGGTTCAAAGGAGCGGCTCGGCGTGGGACGGGAGCAGCTCGGAAGACGGCGCGGAACATCTCGCCTGCTCCAGGGCTGAGATTCCGGGTATGTGGCTAAAGTAGTTTATTAGCATTTAGTTTAGTTTAATCGCAGTAGGCTAGATCCTTCTTGGGATGGTCAGACCCATCCCAAGTCGGCATAGATCTTGGCATAGGGTCTTGGACCTTAGGGCCAAGTTAAAATTGTTTTAACTTGCATGTTAATATAGATTAACTGTTTTTTCTTCCGCTGCTTTTGATTTTCCTATCTATGTTCCGTCCGACTTAGGACGGGACTAGAATTTTTGTGCCCTAAGGGACCGCCCAATCCCCTACAGATGCCTCCTAGGCTTAGACATAGGAAGTCCCCGACCAAGAAGAGGACGGCCGTTGACCCTGCTCCCTCCTCTTCTAGGCCTGCACGACGCCGACGCTGATCACCCTCTCCAGGTGAGCATTTGGACATCACCACGTCCTCACCCACATCCTCACGCTCACTATCCCCCACGCCTCTAGCACTAGAGGCCCTACATACCACAGCCACTCACATTCCCACAACCGCTCCTCCACCTCTATCCCATCTATCCATATCCACCAGCACTTTGAGGACATATGAAATTGTCTTCAGGGATGTCACGTACCGTGCGCGATTCAAGATCGTGTCCCGTCGCACCATCATCCCCACCCGCTTCGCATCCATCATCGCACTCACGAGCCTGGGCATCCTTCAGGGTGTCCAACAGCTCTACCAGAACATAGGCTAGGACCACTTCCCGACAATGCACGCACGGACATACACTCGCCTAACTTATGAGTCGATGAGTTCCATCGTCAGGGAGGAGGATGGTATCCGCTTCCGGCTGCTGGATCGTGATGTTGTCGTCACATATGCTATGATCCGTGCCAAATTCCATTTCCCTCATATCCCCAACCCAGACCAGGCCTACGTACCTGACGTAGAGCTTACCTCATTTAAAGCCGAGAGTTTTTGGCGTCGTATCTCTGGTTTCTGCGGCTTCAGCCATAGTAGGGCAAAGTCTTCTTCCATCATCCACCCCTGCCTTAGATACGCCCATCGCCACATCTCCACCACCATCTATTCTAGGCCTGAGGTTGGGACCCTCTCGTTCCCTGAGCTTGTACACCTCAGTGGGATGACCCGACCGCTTAGACGGGTGGCGAACGGCAAACTCCACCCTTTCCTAATGACCGACATAGCTCGCTGGCAGTGCCACCGACACCTTCTCACTGCCTCCACTGCAACGAAGATCTGTTGCGTTGGTTTCTTCACCATTTTCACCATCATGCTCGGCCTTGTTCTTCCAGCCGATCTTGTGGTAGCACCTGGGCCTACCAGACTTGACACATTTGTGCTTGCTCGCATGCACATCATCAGGCCCCATGTTGAGCGCCACTGGATTTACCGTTTAGGCACCCACCGCGAGCATCACATGTATCTCCCATGCCCCGATCTTACACAGATAGAGCCAGTCATGCTTGACTGGCTAATTCCTAGCATTCACCCCATCCCACCCATGCACGTCCTAGAGCCTACAGGTGCCCAGCCTGCCACTGAGGATGTCGACGAGGATTAGGATCTTAGTTCTGATGAGGAGCATGTCAAAGCTACCATCCCTCCCACCACCACCACCACACCACTAGTGAGCACTTTTTTCCTTACTCCTGTCAGTGCCACCACCCCCACCACCCTACCTGAGATTTCTGGGGATGTCCACACCTCTTTCTCCGAGGTCACACCCACACTTTCCTCTGTGCCCATATCTGAGGGCACGTCCGTTTCTTTTTCTCCTGCGCCTACCGCCTCACCCCTTTTGAAGCCTGCTGCCACCAGTTTTGTCCCCACCCCATCAGTTTCTGCTAGCACACTATCTGCACCTGTGGACCCCATTCCTTCCGAGCCTATCTATTTGGAGTCTACATCTACTCTTTCTGGCACCACTGCTGTATTCACCGAGAGCGTCGTGGTTTCTGTCACTACTTCTGCTGCCACGACGACTCCGATTTCTGATGTCGTTTCTTCGACCTCTGCACCAGATCTCGGATCCATTCCATTCCCATCTTCTGCTGAGAATCCCCCTAGGCCACCCTCTCCCGATTTTGCTTTTAGGCCTCGTGTAGCACATACACGAGGCCGCGTTGAGAGAGGTGCACCTAGTGGTGCACAACCACCACTTGACTCCTGCCTCATTAACGCATGCTTGACAGCGGTGGAGGACGATGTTGCTGGTTTGAGCGTGACTTTGCCACCCTCACCCGCTCAGTCGCCACCTACTACGAGTCAGTGAGCTGGGTCATTAAGGACAATTTAGATATTCTGAGGACACAGCCTGCACCACCTGTCATACTAGCACCTGCTCCCCCGGTCACACATGCACCACTCGTCGACCCAATTTCTCAGACTTCACAGTGACTGTCACACTTTCTGTTGAGCCGACTGCATCGTTAGTTGACCCACCTGTCGACCCACCTGTCGACCCGCCTCTGTTCCATCTTCTGGTCCGTAGTAGTCGGGCCCATCGCCACCTCCAGAGGGTGGTGCCCATGCTTGATAATTATTTTTGCTCATGTTCTCCCCCTCATCCATTTTTAGTGCCCATCTGTCCTTTCGGGGCCTCACACATGCCTATCTTTGGGGAAGACCCATCATCATCCATTTGTATAGCCTTGATTCCATCATTGCATCATCTGCATCATCTGCTTTCTTGTACATATTCTAGGCATTAGGACATGCACCTGCATTTTTCTTTTTCGTTTGTATGATTTCATTTTTTAGTTTTCATTTTTTATTATTACCAACCAGCCCCACCTAGCATCATTTCCTGCCTTGCACGTGTGAGAACACTGCTGTGTTTAGCTTGGGAGGATGAGCGCTATCGCTTTTTATTTTTATTATCTATCTTTTTTCTTTTCATTTTACCCCTTTTATTTTATTTTCCACCCATTTTCCACCATTTTATTTTTCTTTTTAGGATCATATTTTCCATCTTTTGGGTATGCTTGCATGCTTCTCTTATTGTTTTAGTAGCCATCACGATGATTACTATCCTTGCAATGTTACTTAGAATATTTCAGTATCTTGCTATCCATGTGCTTGCAAATATATTTCTTTTGATGACTACTCTTAGTGAATGCATGTTATTTATTGAAGTTGAATATATGGATTAGTGTTTAGTATGCTATTATTGAAAATGCACCAAGATTCACGCATCATTAGTGTACCTGAAGCATCAGTTTTATTGTCTTATTCACCTTCTATTGCATGCCTGATATGATTGTAAACTTCACTGGTTGACTTCACTATTTGTTGAAATGATTGAGAATATCCATGCTTACATATGAGTGTAGTTGATGTATTATCTTATTGAACCGTTTGTGCACATCTTAGAGTGAACCGAGCGTTACATTATATTTCTTTTTCCACATATATCTTTATTTCTCTACTTCTCGCTTGAGTTCACCCCTTGCAGCTACTTATATGGCATCTATTTCCAAAAGTCCCTTACAAAAGAAAAGCTAGCTTCAAAAAGTACAAAAAGCCAAAAAGGAGCCAAAAAACCAAATATACAAATCATATTGCTCCTACAAAAATCCAAAAAGAAAAAATGAGAAAAAAAGAAAAAACATGTTTCTCTATCTCATTATTGGAGATGCTTTTATACTTGGGAAAACAAAGGCAAAATCTCATTTCCCCCATTATTTTCCTTTGGATGAGACGTCTCAAGCTAAGCTTTGGGGGGGAATTCATTTGACCATATAAGTGAGTACGACATTATAGTGGAGTTGTGCACGAATGCGAATATTTGATTATGCTAAAACTTAGTGAAATTGTTTAGCTATGGAGATTTCTTATGATTTTATATGAATATGTGAATGCTATGAATTTTATTCTATTCTTTATTACATGCTTGGTGTGATTCTTATATGCTTCAGTTATAACTCTTGATTGAAAAATGCATCGCCAATGATTTGCATATTTAATTCTATGAATTGCATGAAATGACTATGAGTTGATTGCATGAATTTAGAGAGCCCCTTTTTGTTTATATTAAAAGCTTGCAAGTACCATGTTTAAGTAAGGTATGAAATCTTTATAGCATGTGATTCATATTTTTCGAGTTATTGTGATGTGTAGCTAAACATGGTACTTGCATGCGACGTCATTATACAGATACCGGGTGGGATATGTGTGCCAGTGGAATTTGTTATCATTGACATGTCTGAGAAATGGAGTTCTCAGATTATTCTGGGGCATCCATTCATGGCCACAGTTGGAGTCTTGATCGACATCAGTGAGGGGACGCTATCTATGAACGTTGGCAATATTGAGATCGAGTTCCAACTCCAAAAGCCAATGAAGGAGCGTTTCCCACACGAGGGTGTAAGCTATCTTGAGCTCCTAGAGGACGACGCCATCGATGAATATGCTATAGAGGAATTTACTAGAGATCCAATGTGGAAGAGCTTAGATGATGATGGCGACGTTATACATGACAAGGCATTGGCCACCTATTTGAGAGTCTTAGACGAGGAGCCCCCGGTTATACCATTGCATGATCAACAACCGGAGGCTACAATATTCATGGCCATTGAGGGCCAACGAAGCGAGGCACGCCAACTCCCTCCACATGGTCTCGTTGGAAAGCACGACATGCACATCTCATATACGCCCAACATCAAGGAGCATCATTGAAAATCATAGGGAGTCGAGCTTACGACTTTGAACAAGAACTTGTCAGGAGGCAACCCGAATTTTCTTTTAGTCTTAAACTTGTAAAGCTTCATGTCCTGATGACCTTAGAAACTCGTCAGTCATCCTTTGGTCCACTCCGGCCGAACAGATAACTGGTGCCTCTACCGTCGGCACCAACGGTAGAGATCAGAGGTATTTGGCCCCCAAAAGGGATTGGGGTTTTAGATCCTCGGGAAATCCCTTTTCTTAATACCCTTATTCTCCCTTCATCCTTTGTTTCCATTCTCATTCAAAAATCAAAATAAAAATGTTTTTAATTCATTAGAAAACCATAAAATATTAAAATATAAAAATTTCTGATGTATTCTTCCTTGTACACGTGAACATTGGAGAGAGCAAGCAAAACGATGGAATAAAGGAGAAGGAACCAAGAGGAGATGATTAATGGAGCCATACTTAGCTTGGAGAGCAAGAGGAGGCTATTCGACCAAGCAGCTACCCAGCTCGATCGAGCTACAGTCAGTTGAAGGGAAGAGCCAAAAGAGCACTCTGTAATTAATTTGACTCGACCGAGTAGATATCCTGCTCAGTCGAGCTACAGTTGGAGTCAAATATGCTGAAAACATCACTCTGTAATCAATTCGACTCGACCGAGCAACAACACTGCTCGGTCGAGCTATAGTGTCACGCCCCGCTTCCCAAGTTTGGAAGGCGAGACGTAAAAAGGTCCGCTCAGACTGAAGCTATGAAGCTGCTGTCTGATAAGCGTCTGTGTGTTCATCCATTCACAGATTCTTGCATTGCAAAAGAAACAACATCAATAATAATAATTAAAAGTAGTTCAAGATTAACCAACATTCAGAACATCCATTTCATTATTCAAAACTTCCAGTGATATAAGTCATAAAAGGAAACACAAGAGTCTGAAAGGAAAGGCCCTCAAGCATGGGCGAAACTAAAACATAGATAATAACCATCCTCAAGTTTGACGTCAACAAACTGTCCTCCGCAGCAACGAACTCAGGCTCAAACCTGACATGTGACACCCAAAGAGAAAAGGGCACATGTCAGCAAAAATCTCTAAAGAAGGAAGGGAGATTTCTGTGCAAGGAAACATAACAGCAAAAGAGTACAACTAGCAGCTCTAAAATAATGAAGATGACATGACATGTTATTTATTAATGCAGCAGTTTAAACATGAGCATGATATGACACGTCGTAGCAAGAGCTACTAAACAATATTCACGATTTCACGATTAACTTGTATTCACGATATGTACAGAGTTTCCGTCTTTTGGCTGAAGTGGCTGTAGGGGCACACTTCTACGCTCAAGCGATTGTTTAACCCTACTACTCCATGTGTATATGGACTGGCGTCCATCTACTGGATCACGAGCCAGTAAGTGTGTTTGGCATATGGTTGTACCTGGCATGCATGTGCCTAGCCTTTATAGGATGTAGGGATCAGGACCCTACTTGCCGCAGCTTACAATTTATTATAGCATATGCTACACATTCATGATAAAATAAGTTAATGCATGAAATGACATGGCAAATGCAGGAACATGGCAATAAGCAGTTAAAAGTGAGTACAGTTAATTTGAAATTAAATGTGACATGTAGTATGAAATGATAGCATGGCAAGGGTGTCAGATCTAGCTTCGTTGTCAAGCTAGATCAAGCATGGCGTCTAGGCGACAATCATTTCATCGCCTAGTCTCTTTTTACACAATTTCACAAAATGGCCTAAACATGGCCTAACAAACAACTGAGAAAGTTTCACTTGCCTGATACAACATTCGTAAGTCACACGATCAAGAGTCCAGAATCTTCCTATGTGCTCCAAATCAATCATCCAACATACAGTCCCATATTAATAATCTCAATTAGTGATTTAACCAACACAATAAAGATTACTTCTTTTATCTTGTTTAGCATACGATGTGTGGGTTCTTACGGTTCGAGATTTACCTTAACACGACGCGAGAGATACACTGACGTCGGGTAGCGACGTCAGGGGTTGGGCTCCAGTAGCGTGCAATGTACGGTGATCAACGGCGAAGACGACACTAGCGACCATGGTAGCACGACGCACAAACCGCGACGATCAGGGGATGAACGGTAGGAGGGACAGCTGTTGCTTGCGGAGTCGGGGGCGCGGCCTACTGTCGGATCAGAGGGGGACAGCCGACGGCTACAGGGGTGGCCGGGGGGTGATCGGCGACGATCCTAGGGCTGGCCGTGAGTTTGGTAGGGGAACAATAGCTTTGTGGGAATAGGGGAGGGTGTTTTTGGCAAGAGGGGCTGTTTGTGGTGTTGCCGGCGCTAGGGAGGAAGGCGCGGCCTGTTGCGGCAAGGGGAGGGGCTGTGCGGCAACCTCAGGTGGCTGGCCGTGGGTTTTGTATGGGCAAACGACAGTTTTGAGAGGTGGCTAGGGCGATTCTGCAGCTAGAGTCTTGGGGGGAGATTTATGCGACAGGTGGGGGCTGCAGTAGGTGGCCGGGGTGTCTAGGGGATCGGACTGCGGGCGGGTGGTGGCGAGGGTGGTGGTCAGCAGCGGCAAGATGGGCTGTGCGTTGGGTTTTTGTAGAGGAAAGGACAGTTTTCGTTAGGTGAAGCAATGGTTTGTGCAGTTTATGAGGAGGAGGAGGTCGTTGCGCGAGGTGGTGGAAGATTGCCGGAGTAGGGGGAGAGAGGGTGGAGGAGGGTGGCCGACGGCTAGGAGCAAGGTTGTCGTGAGTTTTGAGGGAGAAGATGTTGGCGGCTGCGTTGTAAAACCTAGGGTGCGTGAGTTGTGTTTGATGAATGGTTATTTGGTAAATAGGGTTTGAAAAGGGGGTACACTTAGCTTGATTGGAGAGAGAGAGTGTGCCGGGGGGGGGTAAGAATTAGTGTGGCAATTGCTAGGAAACATTTCATGTGAAACGTAAGATCCCTAGGATTTAATTAGGGTTGAATTTGAATTTGCTATGGTTAATTAAGGATTAAAGAAGGTTAGTGTGAAATATCAGTGTAACGGTGTCCGATAAATACAAGAAAAATATCGAGACGACCGTGTCGATGGGAGGATCGAGACTACGATGGTCAGACACGGGTTAGGTCAACGAAAAATGGAACTAAAAATAAAAAGATCAAACGTCGAAGTCTAAAGTTATGACACCCCTTCATTCAAAGCTGATTTATGGAAGAATGAGCCGTGAAATGACGTTCACAAAAAATTCCACAAATAAGTACTCTCTCAGAGGGTCACAATGACATATAACATCGCGCTTCTGTGATACAAGAGAAGATCATGAAAAATATGCGTACGGAAAGAAAGTATGCGCACGAACAACACACGATCGAAAAGCGACCGTGACATCCTACCCACCTTAGAATAAAGTTCGTCCTCGGACTTTCTAACTTAAAAAATATATCTAGCTATTCTAGTAACTACCCCAATCATATCACACTATAATTCAAACCATGTATAGTTACTACAAGTGCTTATATATGCACTTGGTAGTCAAACATTAATACCACAAACATGTATATATATATATATATGCACATTCTATACTTATTCCTATCATAGACAGTCAAATTCATACACATACTTCAATCATTCATATAGTCACGTACATCCCTTATATAACTATTACTCACTTATCACATAACCATGGTACATATACCTACATAAGAAAAATAGTTTCACACTAGCAAATACAATCATAGTACTTCACGAATAGATAACTACCTATGCACAAAACAAACATGGATATACTACTGCCTTATATCTCCTAGTATACATCCAACACCAAACATATCAACACATGTAATCACACCATACAATATTAAATCATGTTTGCTATATCTAACATACATTCACCCCTAATATAAATACACAAACCAATAGTTATTCAAATACACGCAGATACTTCGTCACATATATACATCACATATAATCCTTTAACTATATTCAAGACACAACACGCATACCATAGTCACAAACACATATAGCTAAGCATATACTTACCCGTGCATGGTGTACGCCCAAACACGCTAATATACTATACATACATGCCACACATACCACTATATACTTATCACATTCTACACTCCTAGTTCCGCTAGCATATATACATTCAAACACGTAAGTCCTTCGTAAAGAACTACACTACAATACAAGACCTATATCTATATAATGGTATAGCCACCCATAACCATGTGCGTAACGTAACCATGTACAACCAAACCTATCACTATACACACATCATCCATTACTATGTTCATAGCACTATACACACACCACAGACAATTATAACAATATATTGGAGTATACCCACTCAAGCATGAGTGAGACTCAGAGACCCATACAAGAACCTGAATATTTTATATACATAACACGATATTTATACCTATACCAACACACCACTCTTATATATATGTGTGTGTGTATATATACATATATGTTATCTCCAATGTATGTATATATCCACATATATATAACACTATATTTTTATTTAGTCAAGTAACACCCCCATAATGCAATCACTTTACATACTATAATAATATTACAAACATCAGCACACGTATACAATCATAATACATTATCCCATATATGCATACCTCGTATAGTCACAAACATATAATACATTCACACCATATCAATTTACCTATAATTAGTCCTATTACATATACCTATCCATACATAGTTACGACATACAATAATCGTGTATACCTCATGGTATACACGTACACACACAACATCCCGTAAAGACAAGCAATACTATACAAAATTATAACCATATTACCATACGTATATCACATATATTCATACAGTATGTACATATCTACTTATGCCTAAGCACATATATATCTACGTACGAGCACACGCTCATACGTACTAACATATAGATCATATAATAGGCCTGCACACTTAACTATAAGTACACCTATTATCACTACACCTAACGTGCACATGACTTACTAGCAAGCATTTACAAGTACCTTCATACAACATACACCACTAGTAGATATTCCAACACTAATTCTAATATACACAGACATCCCTAAAGTGGTATAACTATCCACACACATATTTATAAATACTATCATTCAAACAACTTCATGTATATCATGAATAACACTGAGTATGCATATATAACACAAGAGACAATCATTAATATTTTAAGGGTAACACACTCATACATGAGTGGTACACAGGAGTTCACACACACGGGTCCACACACTCTACCTATATACATACACCACGACAACATCACAATAAAACTAATGGGCCCACCATATACTAAGGTTGACATAGGCAATGACAAGCACTAGTAGGATGACTAAGAAAAGCAAGGGAGCCGAAATCAAATAGCGTAATGAAACAAGATCGGGATGAACGGGTTCAGGATAGGCGAGGATAAGAAGATAACTTGGTTAGGTGAAACAGAGATATAATTGTGAATATTTCAGTAAGGTAAAAAGAGATGTAATAATATCATTATAAAATACAGGAGAGTAGTGTGTATATGATATAAGTTAAAATACGAAGAATATAAAAACGGACATACTTGAAAAGTTGGAGTTCTCTTTCGCATAGAAAAATATTTACAGGTCGGTATAATGAGCCGTTTGAAATAAGTTTGAGTAGTATATAAAGTAAGGGAAGAAATGGTGTATTGGATTATCGAAAATTCATTATATGAAGGAAGTAAGATATTCACATCAGTACGAAAGATATAGGTTAGAAAATATTATAAGGTAGTAATTTAAAGATTTAGGCGAAACGTTTCGAAATTAAAAAAATGCATTTAAGTTAACTGATGGATCAGAAGTCTAATCTCCTGCTAAATGTTTTCAAAGACTTTAAACTGTGAGAGAAATTCAAAATAAATAATATTGAAATTATTTTTCGAATGATCAGGATGATAATGGGAAAGATTCAACGATTGAGGATGAACGACATGGAGAATCACGTGAATCGAAAACAAGGAAGTGAATCAAATATTCAAAACGTACGACTGGGAAAAATTTAGTGAATCTGCTACGATGGAATTCTATGGTCATTAGCTCAAAGTGTAATGATTAGGAAAATGATAGAAATCGGGGGTTCTAATTACTGGGACGACTAAAGATCAGGATAAACTTAGCACTAAGACTTCCAATGAACTAGACTGTAGTAGAGGTCTCATGGAAAGGGTCCTAAGAGGATCAAGATTACGTTCTTCTGAGCCCGAAATTTGATGGACCCAAGCGAGCGACTAAAGAAAAGGCTCTAGAAAGCTAATATGGCCAGAGCTGGGTGAGAGGCTACTAAGATATCCTAAGATGAGTACAACTAAATCTTGACGAAGGTGCCTGACTATCAAACCTGGACATCTATCTAAGTCTTCCTACCATCTAAGACAAGGGAAACCTTCATATTAGACTCAAATTTTTACGACTCGAATGTTTCGAATGTTTCAATGGATGTTTTTATTATTTTTGTTGTTTTGATATTTCACAGGTGCAACGACCTGTTTGGGCCACCACAAAAACCTGTCACGCCCCGCTTCACAAGTTTGGAAGACGAGACGCGAAGAGGTCCGCTCAGACTGAAGCTGTGAAGCTGCGGTCTATAAGAGTCCGTGTGTTCATCCATTCGTAGATTCTTGCATTGCAATAGAAACAACAACAATAATAATTGAAAGCAGTTAAAGATTAACCAACATTCAGAATATACATTTCATTTTTCAAAACTTCTAGAGATATAAGTCATAAAAGGAAATACAAGAGTCTGAAAGGAAAGGCCCTCAAGCATGGGTGAAACTAAAACATAGATAATAACCAACATCAAGTTCAACGTCAACAAATTGTCGTCCGCAGCAACGAACTCAGGCTCAAACCTGACATGTGACACCCAAAGAGAAAAGGGCACATGTCAACAAAAATCTCCAAAGAAGGAAGGGAGATTTCTGTGCAAGGAAACATAAAAGCAAAAGAGTACAACTAGCAGTTCTAAAATAATGAAGATGACATGACATGTTATTTAATGAATGCAGTAGTTTAAACATGAGCATGATATGACACGTCGTGGCAAGAGCTGCTAAACAATATTCACGATTTCACGATTAACTTGTATTCACGATGTGCACAGAGTTTCCATCTTTTGGCTGAAGTGGCTGTACCGGCACACTTCTACGCTCAAGCGATTGTTTAACCCTACCCATCCACGTGTATATGGACTGGTGCCCATCTTTTGGATCACGAGCCATGAAGTGTGTTTGGCATAGGGTTGTACCCGGCATGCAGGTGCCTAGCCTTTATAGGATGTAGGGGTCAGGACCCTACTCGTCGCAGCTTACAATTTATTGTAGCGTGTTCTACACATTCATGATAAAGCAAGTTGATGCATGAAATGACATGGCAAATGCAGGAACAAGGCAATAAGCAGTTAAAAGTGCTTACAATTAATTTGAAATTAAACGTGACATGTAGTATGAAATGATAGCATGGCAAGGGTGTCGGATCTAGCTTCGTTGTCAAGCTAGATCAAGCATGGCGTCTAGGCGACTATCATTTCATCGCCCAATCTCTTTTTACACAATTTCACAGAATGGCCTAAATATGACCTAACAAACAAGTTTCACTTGCCTGATACAACGTCTGTAAGTCACACGATCAAGCGTCCAGAATCTTCCTATGTACTCCAAATCAATCATCCAACCTACAGGCCCGTATTATTAATCTCAATTAGTGATTTAACCAACACAATAAAGATTACGTCTTTTATCTTGTTTAGCATGCGATGTGTGGGTTCCTACGGTTCGAGATTTACCTCAACACAATGCGAGAGCTACACTGACGTCGGGTAGCGATGTCAGGGGTTGGAGTCCGATAGAGTGCAAGGTACGGTGATCAACAGTGAAGACGACACTAGCGACCACGGTAGCATGACGCACAGACGGTGGAGAGCAAGGGATGAACGGCACGGGGGACAGCCAGCGGCTACAGGGGTGGCCGGAGGGTGATCGACTACGATCCTAGGGCTGGCCATGAGTTTGGTAGGGTAACGATAGTTTTGTGGGAATAGGGGAGGTTGTTTTTGGCAAGAGGGGCGGTTTGGGGTGTTCCAGGCGCTAGGGAGGAGGAGGCGGGCTGTTGCGGCAAGGGGAGGGGCTGTGCGATAACCTCAGGTGGCTAGTCCTCGGTTTCACATGGGCAAACGACAGTTTTGAGATTTGGCTAGGGAGATTCTGCAGCTAGAGGCTTGGGGGGAGATGTATGCGACATGTGGGGGCTGCAGTAGGTGGCCGAGGTGTCTAGGGGGTCGGACTGCCAGCGGGTGGTGGCCTGGGTGGTGGCCGACAGCGACAAGATGGGTTGTGCGTGGGGTTTTTGTAGAGGAAAGGACAGTCTTCATAGGGTGAAGCAAGGGTTTGTGCGGTTTATGAGGAGGAGGAGGTCGTTGCACGAGGTGGTGGAAGATGGCCGGAGTAGGGGAGAGAGGGTAGAGGAGGGTGGCCAGTGACTAGGAGCAAGGTTGCCATGAGTTTTGAGGGAGAAGATGTTGTTGGCTGTGTTGTAAAACTTAGGGTGCGTGAGTTGTGTTTGATGAAGAGTTATTTGCTAAATAGGGTTTGAAAAGGGGGTACACTTAGCTTGATTGGAGAGAGTGTGTGTGTGAGGGGGAGGGTAGAATTAGTGTTGGAATTAGCTTGGAAATATTTCATGTGAAATGTAAGATCCCTAGGATTTAATTAGGGTTGAATTTGAATTAGCTAGAGTTAATTAAGGATTAAAGAGGGTTAGTGTGAAATATCAGTCTAACGGTGTTCGATAAATGTAAGAAAAATATCGGGACGACCGTGTCGACGGGAGGATCGAGACTACGATGGTCGGACACTGGCTAGGTCAACGAAAAATGGAACTAAAAATAAAAAGGTAAAACGTCGAAGTCTAAAGTTATGACACCCCTTCATTCAAAGCAGATTTGTGGAAGAATGAGCCGTAAAATAACGTTCACGAAAAATCCCACAAATAAGTACTCTCTCAGAGGGTCACAATGACATATAACATCGCGCGTTTGGGATACAAGAGGAGGTTACGAAAAATACGCGTACGGAAAGAAAGTACGCGCACAAACGACACACGATTTAAAAGCGACCGTGACATACAGTAGGAGCAAGATGAGCTTAAAACTACTTTGTAATTAATTTTGCTCAACCGAGTTAAGTAAGCAGCTCGGTCAAGTAACTGGGCACAGCTTAGGGGATTCAAAATTTAAAATTTTCATAACTTTTTAGCTCGATCGAGCAGTCTGCGCTGCTTGACCGAGCATCGATTAATAGAGGGGGCCCACATAACTTAAACTGAACCTGATTCAAACCTATTTAAGCCCAGATTGAGCCACCCTTAATCCTCCCCAAATTCGTAATCAAACAGCTGCCCCCCCCCGAGCGCCCTAACTATAATCCCGCTCGACCCATACCCCTCGCCGAATCTCCGCCGCACGCGTCGCCCGAGCGCCGCCCCTGCTCCAGCTCGATTCGACCCCCTAGATCCATTCTCCACTTCCTCCCCTCCCCTATCTCTCTCTGCATATCCCTGTCTCAATTTCTCCCAATTTGAATTCTTAATTCTAATTTTTCCTATTTTAGAACCCGAAACCAAAATTAATTCCTTTACTCGCTTCTAATACGATCTTATTTATCTATTGCAGGTACATTTGGAGCGTTGCAAGGAGACGCTTGATTTGGGAAAGCTTGTGGGAAGATTTGGCTTCAGGCCTCATGCGTACACCAGTTTTTCATGACCGCTTCGCTTTGCGATATCGGTACACCCGTCCCTTGCATTATTATTTTTATCGTATATCGTGTCGCACCCGTTCTCTTACCACACACACCGCGATGCCTCCTAGCCTTAGACCTAGGAAGCCTCCGACCAAGAAGAGGAAGGCCACTAACCCCGGTCCCTCCTCTTCTCGGCCTGCACAATGCCGATGCCGATCACCCTCTCCCGATGAGCATTTAGACATCACCACGTGTAACGACCAGTATTTTTAATAGTACATTTTATTCATATCCTATCCTTTGTCATACTCTTTCTGTATCCATAATTAATGCGTATACGTATTACGTATTGATACTAGGCATATTCGCGCTACGTACGCGTATTAACTACGTACTTTAAGTGCGTATTAGCAATAATTCTTTCAAATCTATAATTATATTTTCATTAAATATTATTTTCAAAATTTAAATTCGAATTCAAAGCTATTTCCATTTTGGACATGACACTTTTTACTCATTCTAATTAACAACAAAATCCTACCCCTTATTGCAATTAACTCCTTGTCCCCTTCCTTTTCAACCTAGTTTTTAATCTTTCCTTTTAATCTCTAAAACCCTAACCCTACAGCTCCAGCCGCCACATCCTTTTGTTTCCCTCCTTTAATTTTTGCACACACACACTTTTCTCCCAGGGCTCACTCACGCACCCGTAACCCAAATTCTACATATTAAAAACCAAAGCAATAACAAAACCCAGGCTACTGTTCACTCAAAATCCAAACCATTTCAATATTAAAACCCAAACTCTTTCTCCTTGGTTTCACGTGCAATACCCAACACCTATTTTAAAACCCTATCAAAGCTAACCCTAGAAAGAGACCTGGGCTCATCACGTGCATCACTTTCACTAGTTTTAAAACCCCAACATTAACCTAGACAAAACCCTACCCAGGCCGCACCCCTCCCCTATAAACCCTAGGCCTGGCTTCCTCTCTCAGCCGCACAACACCCCATGGTCAAACCTAGGAGCTCTCTCCCCTTGCTTCGCTGTGTGTACCCTCTTTCCGGTGCCTTCATCTTCTTCTCCATGCGTGGCCATCTCACAGCTCCAGTCGTGCACCCTGACGTTCTCCCATTCTCTCTGGCCAACCTCCTTTCGGCCAAGCCCAGACCGCCGGTGACCCTTCTCTCTGGCTAACCAATTCTCCAGGCCGCACTTCCTCTCCCTTCCCCTCCACGGCTAGCCACACAGTCGCACGCAACCTGCTTTCCCCTTCAACTTGCCATTTGTCTCCTCCCCTGCCGAAACCCCACGGCCATGCGCTCAGGCCGCCTTGTCATCCCCCTCGCTTGTTGCTGTCGCAAGCCCTCTTGCAGCCGCAAGCCCCTTTGCCACTGTTGCCACAAGCCGCTTCGCTGCAGCCGAGGCGACCCCGACGACCTCTCCCCACTGTGCTATCCGCAGTGGAGGAACCGAAGCCCGCGATGCCAAAGATCAGAGACGGGACGTTTCAAGAGCAGAGGCGACGAGATCCGATACTACTTCCAGATCGGTCGTCAGATCTACGCGTGATCGTCGCACTAGGTAGGTATCCCTACTCATAGTAAACTAGAACATTACGCCACTGAAAACCTAATTAAAACTGACAATTTAATCATTAAAGTTATTTTACGCTCCTTTAAACTGCTGTGATAATCTAGACCGTTGATTGGACTATTCTGACTGTGCACATATGGTAGAATCGACGTAGAGAACCATAAACTAGATCTGAATGTGTGAACAACGTGATTTGGAACTGTTAGGATAGCCACGATCAATCTAGAGACATGCTATAATAGGTCTTCTGAAACCAATCCTGACATCGTCCTGTTTAATCTGTTACAGCAAACCGTAACCGATGCACTTCCATGACAAGACGCCTCCTACAGACGCACTTCTCGCCACTTCAGGCAAGTATACTCACTTGCGTGAAAACGGCCATGTTTAGGTCATTACTTCCCTTAGTTTGTAAAAATACGAATAATAGGTCTAGGCGTGAAATGATAGGGTCTAGAATACCCTCACGACAACCTAGATTTGATGACGAAGTCTAGGTCCAATAAGCTATAACTGCATGTTGATAAATATCTTAACACAGACATGCATCATTCTAACCTTGCCATGTAACCTGATTCATGGATTGTATTGAAGCTGCAGGGAATAAGGCACTCTCCTAACAGAGAGAGTGATCCTTTGTACGGATAACCTGCGGGAAATAAGGCACTCTCCTAGCAGAGAGAGTGATCCTTTGTACGGAATTGTCTTGTGCACTTGGGATGGGGGTGTGGTTGAGCGGTCACAAGGTTTAGGGAGGTTGGCCACCCTAACCTTAAGGCGTGAACCCTAGACACACACACACACCGTCTTGTCTTGTCGTGTCTTGTAGCCGGTAGCACACGCTACGGCCATTGCCATGTTACGTTTACTTCTTGCACCGTCTTTTACTTACCTGCATGGTTATATATAACTGCCATGGTGTCGGACCTCACAAATTGCCATGTAAACAACATTTAATAACTTTCTTTAAATTCCATATATCTTGCAATAGAGTCTTTCTTACATTTCAGTTGTAGACTCTGCCTGACGTACAACACCTTTTCTCTTGGGTGTTTGTTACTGAGGCAGAGTATGTAGACGAGGAGACAGTACATGTGGACTTGGAGTAGGAGGACGCTGCTCAGGAGTATGATCCGGACGAGGACCAGTCGTAGAGTTCCCTTCCTGTTGATGATTTGGAGTTTCCAGGTTTCTAGTTTGGGTGTGTAGCACCATGTAGATTCTTGTCTAGGTTGGGTGCGTAGCACCAATAGTTTTCCTTTTCAGTTGTAGCCATGCCCGGACTTTCTTTTATTAGACCTCTTTTGTACTGCTGAATTATTCTCTTGATGAATGAATGCTGTTGTTTCTTTTGCGTACATTTATTATTCTGAACTGTAATGCAAGAACCTGTACATTGATGGTGTATCCCTACAGATGCTTAGTGGGCTCGAGCTTCGCAGCTCCACCCCATGTGGACCTTCGTCTCATCCTCGCACCCGTTTCATGAGAAGCGGGGCGTGACACCACGTTCTCACCCACATCCTTACACTTACCATCCCCACACCTCTAGAATTAGAGGCCCTACACACTACAGCCGCTCACATTCCCACACCGCTCCTCCACCTCCATCCCATCCACCCACATCCACCAGCACTTTGAGGACATATGAAATTGTCTTCAGGGATACCGCTTACCGCGCGTGATTCGAAATCGTGTCCCGCCGCCCCATCATCCCCACCCGCTTCGCATCCATCACCGCACTCACGAGCCTGGAAATCCTTCAGGATGTCTAATGGCTCTACCAGACCATAGGCTGGGACTACTTCCTACCGATGTACGCACGCACATACACTCGCCTAACCTATGAGTCGATTAGTTCCATTGTCAGGGAGGAGGACGGTATTCACTTTCGGCTGCTGGATCGTGACGTTGTCGTCATATACGCCATGATCTATGCAAACTTCCATTTCCCTTCTACCCCTGACCCAGACCAGGCCTACGCACCTAACGTAGAGCTTACCTCTTTTAACGCCGAGAGTTTCTGGCATCGTATCTCCGGTCTCTGTGGCTTCAGCCATAGTAGGGCAAAGTCTTCTTCCATCATCCACCCCGGCCTTAGATATGCCCAGCGCCACATTGCCACTACCATCAATTCTAGGCCTGAGGTCGGGACTCTCTCATTCCATAAGCTTGTACACCTCAGTGGGATGACCCGACCGCTCAGACGGGCAGTGAACGGCACACTCTGCCCTTTCCTACTGATCGACACAGCCCGCTGGATGTGCCACCGACTTCTTCTCACTGCCTCTACCACCACGAAGATCTATTGTGGTGGTTTCTTCACCATTTTTGCCATCATGCTCGGCCTTATTCTTCCAGTCGATATAGTGGTAGCACCTGGGCCTACCAGACTTGACACATTTGTGCTTGCTCGCATGCACATCATCAGGCCCCATGTTGAGCGCCATTGGATTTATTGTTTAGGCACCCGTCGCGAGCATCACATGTATCTCTCCCGCCCCACTCTTACACAGATAGAGCCAGTCATGCTTGACTGGTTCCTACCTAGCATTCACCCCATCACACCCAGACACGTCCTAGAGCCTACATGTGCCCAGCCTGCCGCTGAGGATGTCGACGAGGACTGGGAGCTTAGTTCTGATGAGGAGCATTTGAAAGCTACCATCCCTCCCACCACCACCACCACACCACTGGTGAGTACTTCTATCCTTACTCCTGTCAGTGCCACCACCACCACCACCTTACCTGAGACTTCCGGGGCTGTCCACACCTCTTTCCCCGAGGTTACGTCCACACTTTCCTCCGTGCCCGTATCTAAGTGCACGTCTGTTTCTTTTGCTGCTGTGCCTACCGCCTCACCATTTTGGAGCCTACTGCCACCAGTTCTGTCCCCACTCCATCAGTTTCTGCCAGCACACTATCTGCACTTGTGAACCCCATTCCTTTCGACATTATCTTTTTGGAGTCCACAACTACTCTTCCTGGCACCACTGCTGCATTCACTGAGAGCATCGTGGTTTCTGTCACTACTTATGCTGCCACGACGACTCCGGTTTTTGATGTCGCTACTTCGACCTCTACACCAGATCTCAGATCCATTCCATTCCCATCTTCTGCTTAGATCCCCCCAGGGCCACACTCTCCCGATTTTGATTTCAGGCCTCATGCAACACATGCACGAGGCCATGTTGAGAGAGGTGCACTTAGTGGTGTACGTCCCCCACTTGACTCCCACCTCACTTACGCACGCTTGACAGCGGTGGAGGACGAGGTTGCTGGTTTGAGCGTGACTTTGCCACCTTCACCCGCTCAGTCGCCACCCACCACGAGTCAGCGAGTCGAGACATTAGGGACATTTTAGATATTCTGAGGACACAGCGTGCACCACCTGTCATACTAGCACCTGTTCCCACGGTCACACATGCACCGCTCACCGACCCGATTTCTCAGGCTTCAACATGGCCTGTCACAATTTCTGGTAAGCCGACTGACCGTTAGTTGACCCACCTGCCGACCCACCTGCCGACCCGCCTCTTGTTCCATCTGCTGGTCCTTAGTAGTTGGACCTATTGCCACCTACTTGATTATTATTTTTGCTCCTGTTCTCCCCCTCATCCATATTTTAGTGCCCATCTGTCCTTTCGGGACCTTACACATGCCTAGCTTTGGGAGGACCCATCATCATCCATTTGTATATCCTTCATTCCATCATTGCATCATCTGCATCATCTGCTTTCTTGTACATATTCTAGGCATTAAGACATGCACCTGCATTTTTATTTTTCGTTGGTATAATTTCATTTTTAGTTTTCCTTTTTTTATTACCCACCAGCCCCACCTAGCATCATTTCCTGCCTTGCACGCATGTTCTCAACAGTGAGGACACTGCTGTGTTTGGCTTGGTGGATGAGGCTTGAAGGGTTTGGCAGACCCTTAAGGCTCAGATCTGTGCCCGTCCTACGTCGGACCGACAACAGGGGGATTAAAATCGCAGCAAAAAAGAAAACATAAAGCTAAACATTTTAGCGAGCCCTACGACGAGTCAGAACCGCGACAAGATCTATGCCAACTTGGGGTGGATCTGACCATCCCAAGAGGGCTCTAGCCTACTGTGACATTATTAAAAATAATTCTAAAAAGCAACTAAATCACATACCTAGAATCTTGGCCTTGGGTCAGACAAGATGTGCCGCACCACCTTCTTTCGCTCCTCGTAGTCGATCCACCTTGCACCATCGAACCGATCTACTCGAGCCACCTCCGAGCCTATCACTTGTCGAAGAAAGTTTCACTTGAGCAGACCCGCGTCAAAGAGGTCTGGATCCCATCCAAACCTCCTCGTAGTCTTGCTAGGACCCGACGGGAGGATAGGAAGAGAGAGGAGGAATATTTGAGTCCTCGATCGAGCGTGCTCAAAAATCAGGAGCTTCTCGAATCTGTGACTTGGTACATTTTTTCTCTTGGGTGCTCACCCCTATTTATATAGAGAGCTAGACCCCATGCTCGTCGCACGAGCAATGTGGGACTAAATTAGTGAAGAGGAAAATAATTCAACTTAATTTAAGTTAGTTTAAGTTAGTACGCCTTTCATAAAGGCTTAACTTCAACAATTAAATCTCCCTCTCCATTGAGCTTTAGAGACGATACAAGCTACATTTCGAAGAGCTTCAAATGGTGAATGCGTAGGAACAAACGACGACGAATTCCGACTTAGTTTGACCCCTCAAACAATTGCCCAAAGATGGAAAAAAAGTCATTCATCGTAGCCGTCACAAGTGTTTAAAAAAACCCTAAGTCAACTTTGTTGAATACTGGTGTTTCATACCAATCTTATTTTGATGATGATCACAACATTATGTTGTTGCTAATGACTCTCTTGTTTTAGTCTCTCAGTTTCATTTCACGAATATCTTTCTTGGAGACTAATCACTTGGTGCAAGGATGGACATCAAGTGGAGAAGGGCCAAAGCTTGGACTCAAGGGGTGCCAAAGCTTGGAGATGATGGAGAGCATCAAGGCATCAAGATGGAAGACTTAGACTCTAAGGAAAGCAATGTAATCCATGTAATATTTCCTTTATTGCTTTCTCTCTCATTTGAGTCTAGATTAATGTAATACCTTGATAGATGGTCTACTCATTCATGCATATGCATTTAGCCATCTTAGTGAGCCTTAGTATTATCATAGAATCCAACCTAATAGGTTCATCTTGTCCAAAGACTCACTTGGAGTCTCTTGCTTTCCATCAGTCGCCTGATGAGGGATTTACAGTCGACTGGGTAATTTCCAGTCGCCTGTCGATCCTTCTACAGTCGACTGATATGCACTGCTCAAGTCAACATTTCAATTGACTCTACTTGAGCTTTTCGCATCAGTCGACTGCTGCTCAGTTTACAGTCGCCTGTATATTTACAGTCACCTGGGAATTGGCCAACAGTCGTCTGAGTAGCGTAAGTGCAATCTCTGCCTCTTTCTGTTTTTCTCCATCTTCTGCATCAGACGACTGATGAAGGTTTTATAGTCACCTGACTATTTGACAGTCGAATGTATTATTGACATCAGTCGCCTGTATGCTTATCTGGAGAAAGAGTGCAGCTCTCTGTTTTGTTCCATCTCCTGCAGCAGTTGCCTGCTGAAGGTCTTACAGGCGCCTGTCCTATTTTCAGTTGACTATATTGTCTTCTTCAGTCGACTGTCCTGACTCAGATTATAGCCGTTGGATATTTTCTAGCCGTTGATCAGTCGACTGTCTTATGATCATCAGTCGACTGTTAATGTCATTTTCGCCCAGTTTCTAGCCGTTGCAGCTTTGGGCTGTTGGCTGTTTTCTTGGGTTTTGAGGGTTGATATATGGTTCCAATATATATGGGAGTGCTGATATCTCTAGAAATTCTTGACGCTATTGAAAATCACAAGAGATCTCTAAGCCACTTTAAAACTCTCTCAATTCCCTCTTTTGAGCTCTCATTCCTTTTCATGCATTGAAGTCCAGCTCAAGGGAATTCATCCAAGTGCTTTCAAGCATATCTCAATACTTATAGATCCTCTTCCATGCCTTGCATTCATATATGAGTAAGCATCTCAAGGCATAGGTAAGAGTATTTATTTTACTTGATGATTCTTGTAACACTAATTCTCTTTGTGGGAATTAGTCTTTCTCTCTTTGTGGGAGTTTATCTCTTTGTGAGATTAGGATATTCTCTTTGGGGGAATAACTCTCTTTGTGGGAGTAACTCTCTTAGTGAGAGTTTAGTGTCCTAGTTTAGGGCTAACCCTAATTCTCTGAGTGGGAGTTAGTAATTCTCTTGATGGGAGTTTGGCCCCTGTGTAGGGTTGGTTGGGTCCTTGTGTAGGGCAAAATCCTCTTGGTGGGGGTATCTCTTTGTGAGATTTGTATTCACTTCTTTTTATGAGAATATAGTGAATATTGGTGTGGCTGGACGTACCCAAGTTTTAGGAAACCAGGGTAAAATCTTATGTTTGCGTTTGGAATGATTGTGTCAATTATTTCCTCTTGCATTTATTATTCCGCATTTGCAAGTTTAATTTTAATTGGAAAATTTTATTGCCATTCCACTATTCATCCTCCTCTAGTGTGTGTTGTTAGTATTGCAAGGGTAAGGCGATCCTTACAATTGGTATCAGAGCGAGGTTATAGCATATTGCAATGATGAGATTCAACGTCTCATCCGCGTCTCATGAAGAAGGTCATTCAACCGTTCGACCCCCGCTCTTCAACGAAACCAACTACCCAAGTTGGATGATCAGGATGATAATCTACATAGAGGGTCAAGGCCTATGGGACATCACAGAGGTGCCATTTGAGAAGCCCACTACTCCTGCGGCTTCAAGAACAAAGGCGGAGAAGGACTTGATTAAGTTCAATGTGAGGGCTATGAATGCATTCCATTGCGCCCTCTCAGCAAATGAGTTCAAGCGCATCTTCATGTGTAAAACGGCCAACGATATTTGACATACTTTGGAGATATGTCATGAAGGGACTACAAAGGTAAAGAAATCTAAACAAACTGTGTTTAGATCTAAATATGAAATGTTTAAGATGCAGGAAGGAGAAAGCATTTCCGAGATGTTCACAAGGTTCACTGACATCGTGAATGCTTTGAAGGGACTCGGGAAGACGATTTCCCAAGAGGATCGTGTAGAGAAGATCCTTGACTCTCTCTCACCTCATTGGGAGTCAAAGGCCAACAGAATTTTGGAGTCATATGACACGTCCAAATACACCGTTGATGTGTGCATTGGTAATCTCATGGCGTATGAAGTGAAGCTTCAACACAAGAAGAAGATTCAACCATCAAAGCCAGAGAAGCCGAAGAAGCACAAGGGGGTTGCATTCCATGCCAAGGAAGAGCCAATCAAATGGAGGAAGAAATTCCATCGAGAAGCTCCTAGTGAAGAAGATGATCGAGAAGAGGCGAGTGGAGAAGAAATTGAGGATCTTGTCGAACAATTCAAGGCATTCCTCAAGTGCAAGCAAGGTAAGTCTTTGTCAAAGTTTGTCTCCAATTCTAACAAGGTTCCTACTTATTACATTTGCAGTGGAAAAGGTCACCTATCCACCGAATGCCCTTCCAAACACATCAAAGAAACTTACAAGGGTAAAGGGAAGAAGCATTGGAAAGGGAAGTCCAAGTCCAAAAATCACAAGAAGGGACTTGTTGGGACTTTTGATGATTCGAGTGAGGATACATCAAGTAACTAAGAGGAGGACGCAAAGGACGATGCTCATGCGTGCTTTGCAGCAACTATTGTTCCTACACCAATCCCCTCTGGCTTAAATGAAGATGAGGTGGAAGCATGGCTCAACTCTTACAACTCCTATAAGGAATCGTGCCTCATGGCTATCGAGGAGAAGTCTTCTTCAAGCTCTAGCAAGGAAGAAGTCGATGATGAGATTGAGGAGAAGATCTCATACGAGGATCTTGAATATCTTTTCGGTATGGTTCCGAAAATGCTAGTAAGTGTCAACTCTTACAATAAATTAAAAGCAAAATATATAATTGCTAAGAGTAGGTTGCATGAACTAGAAATTGCTAGTGTAATTCATGATGAAATGCATGATTGTGACACTAGTGAGAGAGACGCACTTCTCTCTCAAGTTAAGGAATTGAGTTTAACTAATGAGAATCTTGTTACTCAAACCTTAGCTTAGAAACTCGCATTCAACAACTTACGTTGAAATGTGAAGAGGAATCTCGGAAGCTCAAAAGATTTGTGTATTCTAGGGATTCACTCCACGATTTGTTGGAAAAACAACATCCGACAAATCATAGAGGAGGTTTGGGTTATATTCACAATGTGGTACCCAAACCCAACTCTAATTCCTCTTATGGTGCAAATGCAAGAAATATTGCTAAAGCACCTAAGAAGAATCACCATGCTTTCTTGTACAACAATAACATCAACAAGGAGCATGTAGATCACGAGGTAATGAGGAAGAATGAAAACACTTCATTTTTTGCTAAGAAGAAAAATCCTCATTCTTTGCATGCCAAGAAATTAGTTTATACACCTAAGCATGCCACATCCATACCTCTTGCAAAGGCAAAACCCTTGCTTAGGAAATCCTTGAGTTTATGGATTCACACTAAGGTTAGTGTACAAGAGAGGGATAGTTACATCAACTCTCTAGTTAGGGATGTGATCACCTCATGTGATTACATTAGGAAGTCAAACTCCTCTTGGGTTTGGTTCCCCAATGTTTAGGTTCCTCACACATATACGTATTGTATGGGTTTTGTGCTTAAATATTTATTTTTGCATACCCATTATTTGTGTGTGTTTCATGATTTTGAAAAGGTTTTCAAGATTATTTTTCATAAAAATGGGGACCTTGGGGAAGACATTGACATACATGCATTTGTTGATCCATATGTATGTCAATGGGAGAGTTAATATGTTGTCTGTTTAAAATATTTTAAAATATATTTTGACTCTCATTTCGGGGTGAGTTTGAGATCATTTTCTTACAATTGGTTATTATGTGGTCTCAAACCAAACCCCTTAGATATTGCCATGGTGTTTCATGTTATATCCCTTTTGGCAATATCATTGTGTATCTTCAAAGTTTGATTTTTCCATATCTATTACTTTGATACACTTTTGGCCCATGGCTCCAATATATGTATATCAATTAGTAAAGAGGATTATTTTCTAAGATTCTTTTTATACAATTGGTATTTACCTCAATTGTTAGAGATCGTTAATCTCCTTCTTTATAATTGGTATTAGATCCTAGAAGTCATAATTTGACCATTTCTATGATCTAGGGGGAGCATGGGATAGTGATTGATACCCACTAAAATTTTCAATTTGGTATCATACATCTCCTTAATTCTTACATGTTGTCACATCTTGGTTAAGATGACAAATGGGGATATTTTTGATGTCCACCTTTTTGACGATGTCAAGGGGAGAGATATATGCATTAAGTAAATGTCTATCTTGTATTTCATACATATGCATATTGGGGAGAGATATATCTATAGGGAGAGATATATGTGATTGTATAAATCATTCATGTTTGCATGATATTGTCTATTACAATTGGTTTATGTAATCCATGCCTATCATATGTCACCATGATGTTATTTGGTTGAATGAGTATTTACTATTGTGTAGCTCATTGAATAATTGGTGCATATAAGTAGGGGGAGTTCATTAGCACTGTGCTTTAATTCTTTGTGTTTTACATAATGTGTGTCATCATCAAAAAGGGGTAGATTGTTGAGTATTGGTGTTTCATACCAATCTTATTTTGATGATGATCACAACATTATGTTGTTGCTAATGACTCTCTTGTTTTAGTCTCTCAGTTTCATTTCAAGAATATCTTTCTTGGAGACTAATCATTTGGTGCAAGGATGGACATCAAGTGGAGAATGGCCAAAGCTTGGATTCAAGGGGTGCCAAAGCTTGGAGATGATGGAGAGCAGCAAGGCATCAAGATAGAAGACTAAGAATCTAAGGAAAGCAATGTAATCCATGTAATATTTCTTTTATTGCTTTCTCTCTCATTTGAGTCTAGGTTAATGTAATGCCTTGATAGATGGTCTACTCATTCATGCATATGCATTTAGCCATCTTAGTGAGCCTTAGGATTATCATAGAATCCAACCTAATAGGTTCATCTTGTCCAAAGACTCACTTGGAGTCTCTGGCTTTCCATCAGTCGCCTGATGAGGGATTTACAGTCGCCTGGGTGATTTCCAGTCGCCTGTCGATCCTTCTACAGTCGACTGATATGCACTGCTCAAGTCAACATTTCAATTGACTCTACTTGAGCTTTTCGCATCAGTCAACTGCTGCTCAGTTTACAGTCGCCTGTATATTTACAGTCGCCTAGGAATTGGTAAACAGTCGTCTGAGTAGCGTAAGTGCAATCTCTGCCTCTTTCTGTTTTCTCCATCTTCTGCAGTAGACGACTGATGAAGGTTTTACAGTCGCCTGACTATTTGACAGTCGACTGTATTATTGACATCAGTCGCCTGTATGCTTATATGGAGAAAGAGTGTAGCTATCTGTTTTGTTCCATCTCCTGCAGCAGTCGCCGGCTGAAGGTCTTACATGCGCCTGTCCTGTTTTCAGTCGACTATATTGTCTTTTTCAGTCGACTGTCCTTGCTCAGATTATAGCAATTGGATATTTTCCAGCCGTTGATCAGTTGACTGTCTTATGATCATCAGTCGACTGTTTTTCGCCCAGTTTCTAGCCGTTGCAGCTTTGGGCTGTTTGCTATTTTCTTGGGTTTTGAGGGTTAATATAGGGTTCATATATATATGGGCGTGCTGATATCTCTAGAAATTCTTGATGCTATTGAAAATCACAAAAGATTTCTAAGCCACTCTAAAACTCTCTCAATTCCCTCTTTTGAGCTGTCATTCCTCTTCATGCTTTGAAGTCCAGCTCAAGGGAATTCATCCAAGTGCTTTCAAGCATATCTCAACAATTGGAGATCCTCTTCTTTGCCTTGCATTCATATATAAGTAAGCATCTCAAGGCATAAGTAAGAGTATTTATTTTACTTGGTGATTATTGTAACACTAATTCTTTTTGTGGGAATTGGTCTTTCTCTCTTTGTGGGAGTTTATTTCTTTGTGGGATTAGGATATTCTCTTTGTGGGAATAACTCTCTTTGTGGGAGTAACTCTCTTAGTGGGAGTTTAGTGTCCTAGTTTAGGGCTAACCCTAATTCTCTGAGTGGGAGTTAGTAATTCTCTTGGTGGGAGTTTGACCCATGTGTAGGGTTGGTTGGGTCCCTGTGTAGGGCTAAATCCTCTTGGTGGGGTATCTCTTTGTGAGATTTGTATTCACTTCTCTTTGTGGGAATATAGTGAATATTGGTGTGGCTGGACTTACCCAAGTTTTGGGGAACCAGGGTAAAATCTTGTGTTTACGTTTGGATTGATTGTGTCAATTATTTCCTCTTGCATTTATTATTCCGCATTTGCAAGTTTAATTTTAATTGGACAATTTTATTACCATTACACTATTCACCCCCCTAGTGTGTGTTGTTAGTATTGCAAGGGTAAGGCTATGCTTACAAACTTAAGTTGCGGGCGTGCCCGCTAAGCTTAGCGGGCGCGCCTGCCAAGGGCAATGGGCGCACCCGGAGCGGGCGCACAGCCTGATGCTCTCAGCAGGCTGCGCCCGCTGGTTCAGTAGGTTGTGTTCGTTACTCTTGCAGGTGGACCCACGTGCCCAAGTGGGTCTAACCCACTCTTGCCTTTGGCTGTTTTTGCGTTTCTAGGCTCGTTTGAGCTCCTTTTTAGACGCGGTTTGAACCTGCGATTAAACCGGGATGATCCCGTTATCCAGGTTATCTTTCCAATGTGTTTATTCCATTAAATATTATCGTAAATAATTTACGAAACATTTAATCTAGTTTGCTTCACAAGCAAAGTTTGTCCCCTATTAAAACTTGAACCCACAATAAAATTGTGGACTTAAATATTCCATTTCATCGAATGAATTCCTCTTAACGTTCTTGCTATTACTAAGATGTAGATACTACTCGGTGTGATACCATACAGCCTGACCCTACTACAGGTTGGGGCTCGAAAACCCTAGACGACGGTAACCACGAGTAGCATGCGTCGTCCCCGTTTCAAAATAATACTTACGTGATCGACCCATTGACGAACGTGTCGTCGGGATCACTCTGACTGTGTCAGTGATGTATACCACAGTTTTAGTCCCTTCGTCAATACTGCGTCTCTGCATGGCTTAGGGTATGGTTTATTGTCAACCCCACTAGCCAGCATCGGTCAGTATACAACGGTCTTTGTTGTATTTATGTTGTACATCCTACTACGTACACTGGTCGAGGATTAACACAAAGACCGTACTGATCCAGTGACACTAACTTACCTTTAACGGAAGAGACGAATCCCATCTTAGTCATCTACTTCCCTCGTGAGCTTCAGGTGTCACCCAACCTAAGATCTTTCAGCATGCCGAGCCTCGAAGCTAGATCATATATCTAAGTGACACTATCCATTCATAGGTTCGTACTAATGACTTCAGGACTTAAGGACCAGCTTGCCTATCGTCACTCTAGATCTATTATTGACAGTCTAGTTAAAGCTTAACCATTTACTAACTCTAAGTTGGTCGTTCAGTGAACTCATTCTCTAATGAGCACCTGTTTCTCGTCTCCGACTTTGCCAAGTCGAATGACTATGAGATCATCATTACCCAAAGGTAAGACAAAGACACAATGGTCTAACAGATATGTCGATATCCTATTCTCGACACATCTATGACCATGAACTGTTTAAGAGTTAAGTTTCTAATCAATCACTAACTTCTTATAATCGAGATCAACATTTGGATACGTAATGACCTGACGATAAGTCTAAGGAAATTATCTAAGTATCTGATTCTACGAATTCATACTTAGGATAATTAATACCATGTAATTATTAGAACGAGATGATTATCTTAGGATAAATGCCTCAATGGCATACGCCTTCCTACATCTCCCACTTGCACTTCGACTATTTATCTCGGTATCTTATACCGCTATATCATTTCAGTCACACTGGACATTCATATGTCAAACCGAAGAATGGATCTGCTAACGTGTATCTATTTTTCTTTTTAATGGAGTCTTATATATACATCACTTGATCACACCAGGTTGATCCTTCAAAATTGCTTTGGATCCTATCCTACAATTTTTTCCTTTTGTATGGCTAACAATTTAGTATATACAATATAGCGTCGTTTCTACAAGTCAGTTATTGCTCATTCCAATTATTTTTGTGTCAATTATGCCTGGTACTATAACGGCCATTTTCCGACCGTTCGTTTTTCGCGCGTACGTTCCTCTTTCGTACACATATTTTTCTTTTCCCTTTCTTCTATCTGGGATACGCGTTATGATAAGTCGTTGTGACCGTATGGAAGAGTAGTTATTTGTGGGATTTTTAGTGAACGTCATTTCACTGGTCATTCTCCCACAAATCAGGTTTGATTGTAGAGATGTCGTAGCTATAGACTTCGACGCCGGACCTTTTTATTTTTAGTTCTTTTTCCGTGGACCAAACGCACGATCGACCACTGCACCCTCGAGCGTTACGCCTCGTCGTCACGGTCGTCCCAATATTTTTTTCATAATTTTCGGACACCGTTTGCTTGGCCAAACCCACTAATCAAATACAAAGCCAAATTAGCCTTAACCCAAATCCAAATTTCAAAATTTAATCAAATCCCTAAGAATCTCTCATACATATCATGATAAGATTTCTGTAGCTACACTCCCCAAGGTTTTCCCCTCTTTGCACACCCCCTCTCTCACACTCCCTCTCCCACATCCCAAAATTAAAACTCTATATATCATCTTTCTCTCTTTTTAAAACAAACCCAACCCTTTACCTTAGGGCATGCACGCAAGAACCAGCTGCCGCCAGCCCAGACTTGCGCCCTGCCCATCCTCGCCGTAGGCGAGGCACCACCGGCCCTTCTAGTCTCCGGCAACTCCTCCTCCTCCTTCCCCTCTCTCCTCTTATCTCTCGCCCCTAGAAACCCCCACAAAACAACACCACGCCGAAAATTTGCTGCTGCCGCACCCTACCCTTTTTGCCGGCGCCGCCGCCCCTCTGGCGACCTCCGACGGCTGCCACTGCCCCCATCCGACTTCCCTCGAACCCCCTATCACCTGCAACTCTCCTTCCCCTTTCCTCTACTCTTTATCTCCCTTGAAACACCTCTCAAACTCATCTAAACGGCAGTTTTTGACAGCCTGCGCATCGCCGGAAAACACCACCGGCCGGCCACTTCCAGCCACCCCCTCCGGCCAACTCCTCCCCCATCCGACTCCACTCGAACACATCTATCATCTGCAACCCTCCTCCCTCTCTTCCCTCGTCTCTCCCTCCTCGAAATCCCTTGAAACTCAGTCCTAGCGGCTGTTTTTGACAGATATGCGCCCTGCCGTTCAATGCCGACGCCCGGCCACCCCCGGCCACCCTCGGCCACCTCCGGCAACCACTCCACCACAATCAGATCCCCATCAATCCCCTTTATCTAGTGAAAGTCCCCTTTGACCCCTCTGGTCGCTGCTTGTCTCCTGTGACGCACGACAACGACCGTTGTGCAAATCTGTTCTCTTCGTCTTCTCACGGTCACCCACCGTCGTGCGCAGCCACCGTCGGCCACCCACCAGGCCGAGCAACCCCCCATCGATCTCTTTCAATCCCCAGCATCCCCCTTTGCTCCTAGGAGTTCACGCACGTCACCGATCTCGCGTGTTTTTTCCCTGACGTCGCCGCCGTCATGTAGATCCGTTGCGCTACCCGTAACGGAAGAGAGATCGACGCTTGCTCGCTGTTTGGGCCTCCACCTCACTGTCCGAACATGTCTCGATGTGCTACCTATGTCCAAGACGTTGATGACGATGCAGATCCATCGCCGTTCAGACCCGACATCCGCTCTACGATCAAACGTTAAAAAGGTTAGCCCTCTAACGTGTAGTAAGAACCCACATCGTAGCAAATCGAAAACTTAATCTAAAAATAATCAAAGATAACTAAATTTTACTTTACGCTCTTTAAAATGTTGTTCAACCATAGACATCGATGAACGGACTTAACATCTGTGCACATAGGATAGTCGTCGATTAGGCATAACGAATTAAAAAACCGTGACTTTTGACCGTTAGGGTAGTCCCGCCAAACTTAGAAACTTACCATAATAGGATTGATGAAAAACACGATTTGACATCGCCGTTGACCCGTTTCAGACGGATCCTCGCTGACGCGCCGCTTCGACGAGACGATCCAGACCGATGACTCACTCGCCACCGTAGGCAAGTGTTTCCACTTGCGTACTTTCGGCCACATTTAGGCCACCTCGCCTTGAACTGTAAAAGTACGATTAAAGAGAACCAGACGTGAAATGATAGCGTCCGGGACCCCCTTGATAGTTTAGACTTGACGACAAAGTCTAAGCACAACAACAACAACAACAACTGACACCCTTGGTTTTATCTGTGTGTGCATGCGTGTGGACCCCCTAGAAGAACAATTCCTTACACTTGTCATGTCGTGTCATGTTACAAAAGCCTTCGGGCATTTCAGATGCTATCCAAGCTAGAGGGAGTGATCTCTGTTACAGTTTCACCTACGGAACGTTCGTCGCTCACCAAAGGAGTGAGGGATACGCTACAGACCGTGGGGATAGAGGCACTCGTCAAGCTAGAGCGAGTGGTCCTATATTGTCTTGTCTTTAGTACTCGGGGTGGAGGTAGGTTGAGTGTTCCCTCGGCTTGGAGGGTTTGGCCACCCACAGACCGAAAGGCGTGAATCTCTCTTGTCACCCCCAGTCTTGTCATGTCTTGAGTCGTGTACTAGGTTGAGCGTTCACTCGGTACAGACCGAAAGGCGTGAACCTTAGTGACACACATTCTTGTCTTGTCTTATCCCGTGTACTTAGGTTGAGCGTTCCCTCGGTACAGACCGAACGACATGAACCTTAGTGACACACTTTCTTGTCTTGTCTTGTCCCGTGTACTTAGGTTGAGCGTTTCCTCGGTAGAGACCGAAAGGCGTGAACCTTACTGACACACTTTCTTGTCTTGTCTTGTCCTGTGTACTTGGGATGGGCGTTCTCTCGGTACAGACCGAAAGGCGTGAACCTTTGTGACACTCGCTTTACTTCTTGTCTTGTCCTCTCGCGTCTCGCTTAGTCCCGTAGCTGGTAGCGCACGCTACGACTACTGCCTGTCACGTTTTACTTTCCTGCACCGCTTTACTTCTTGCATAGTATAATTGTCATGTCATCACAATAGCATGTTAATCAACCAGTAAAATGTTGCTCTTAAATTACCTTACACATGCAGTACAGTCTCTCACCTCTACCTTGTAGACTTTACCTGACGTACAGTTCCTTTTCTCTTGGGTACTGTACGTCAGGTGTTGAGCCAGAGTACGTGGACGAGCCAGTGCCAGAGGACTTGGAGCAGGAGTACGTTGCTGATCAGGAGTACGACCCGAGTGAGGGCCAGTCTTAGGGGTTCCTCAGTTGATGACCTTGGAGTGTCCGTTGTTTGTAGTTTGGGTGCGTAGCACTCTTTACCTTCTGATTTAGGTTGCGTGCGTAGCACCATTAGTTTCCTTTTCTGTTGTTGTAGCCATACTGGACATCTGTTTAGACTTCTGTACTTTCTGGATATCTTTTGAATAAAATGAATGCATTTTCCTTTCTATACTTTTGTTGTTCCGTGTCTTTTATATGCAGGGACCTGTTTAATGCTTTGGAGTACCTCACAGACGCTTAGTGGGTCTGAGCTTCGCAGCTCCGACCCATGCGGACCTTGTCACGTTTCGTTTCCGTCGTTTTGGGAAGCGGGGCATGACAGGTACATAAGCGACACCATAAGTCTCTATATGCTTGGCACAATCAAAACTATTTTGATTTAATGTCGCATATAGACGATTTTAATAAGTTGGAAACCTTTTACTTAGTCCGAGATGGGACTAAGTTATATGCCAGCTCCCACTGACTTTGAGAACTATCTGGTCAAATATTTTCATTTAAGTATCTAAATCATATTTAGACTATTTATTAAGTATAACCAGTTCATAAGTGCTAAATAGGAACATACCAGTGTCAGGTGGGTTTGACGAATAAGTCATATCAAGACCAGTTTATAGGAGTCTTGATGCAGACTTACTCAGTCAAACATCCTACACTGTACTTTCCTTTTACTACATTTAATCTTTTTCTATTAAAGTATCAAATGTAGTTTGATTAAGAATTAATCTTAACTTGCGTGTAATTTGGATCTTATCCAATTTTACGCTCCTGGAACCTACATGTAACTCTAGATTGGCTATAATATATCGTCAAGTCTAAAACAATCAAATAGAGTCAGAAGCTCTGCATGACAACTCAAGAATTTATGCCCACCAACATAGTCAGTCTTATCTACAACAATCAGCCATTCACAATAAATCTCAATTTTAACAAAGCACATTTTCAAGATATCATTCAACAATGGATTCATTAAAATGAATCAGACTTGTTTATCAAAATATAAACTTTGAGTGATTAACACTCAATCATTATTTTAAACTAAGTATCGACACATTTTATTCAAAATAAGAAAAATATCGATTGCTTCATCTTCATATCTTTGAAGTCCTTGTACGGTCCTAGCAGCAACGATTACTCCGATGCCGACCGTCCATGAAATTTATTCCATCCTCTGTTTTGCTATCAACCACATGTATACAATACACAGATGTCTTAGTATTTCATACCATGTAACAAAAAATTTATGGAAATTTTATGCTTCAGTAAAAAGATTTTTTGTACCTGAGGTAGAGGCATCAGTATGCCCCTTTTTCTTTTCTGCAAGGTACACCTTGCAGTTCCTCTTTCAGTGGCCTATCTTGTGGCAGTGAAGCATTCGGATTTTGACGGAGCCCCCTTTGTCTTCTTCCCCTTCTTCACCTTGGCTGGTTGTGGGACCTGCCTCTTCTTACCTTTGTCCTTTGGCTGGTCTGAAGAAGCAGAGCCAATAACCAACACAGTCGGTTTCTTCTCGATTTCCTTAAACTGCCTAAGCATTTGAGGAGACCAGGAAGCTCTGTTTCAATATTGTTCATGATGAAACCAGTAGTGAATTATTTGAAGTCTGGGGTTAAAGATTTTAGGATGATGTCCATGTCCATCTCATTGTCGAGGACAAAACCCAACTGGGCAACATCTTCCACGTACCCGATCATCTTAGTGACATGATCTTGCACGGGGCCCGTCTCTATCTTAGTTACCCAGAGGTTGCTCGTTGCTACAAACTTGGCAGCTCTGGACCGCTTGCCGTACAACTCCTCTGCATTTAGAAGCATGCTTTGAACATCCAAATGTTCGTGCTTCCTTTGCAGGTCATTGTTCATTGAAGCCAGCGTAAGGCACCTGGCCTTCTCGGCATCCCTCTGGTACTGCTTATAGACTTCCTTTTCTTCGTGGGTTGCATCTACATCAGGCTTGTCCGAAGAGTCCTCGAGCAGCACGTATCCTATCCTAGATAGTGAGAGGACTAACTTAATATTCCTTACCCAATCATTATAGTTGGTCCCGTCCAGCACGTTCTTTTCAAACATGTACTTCAAATCCGACTCTGTTCTGCATTTAAATAGATATTTAATTTGCATATGTTCGTTATACAGTTTAAATGGTTTTTATTAAACTATATTCTCCCACTAATTTTAAGAATTAAAGCCAAAATAATGAATAATTTATTATATTAAAATATTTGTGGAAGAGGGATCCGACTACCCCGAGTCTGACAACCTTGAGTGTAGCTCAACAAGTTGTCCGACTCTGTAGTCGGTAGACGAACTCTTCATCAATCATATAAAATATGATTCCCTCTAAGTTTTACCCCTAGTTATTTATGATCATGAGTGTGCTCATCCAAATCACAATGACTAGCCTAGTCAGACCCTTGTTTTCGCGCCTATCCTGACTTACGCTGCCGCTCGGTGTATTCACGACAAGTCGGTTTGGGTGAGAACTAGACTTACATCAATGGATCAACCTACACCGGTGCTCGGTGTATTCACGACACGACGGTTTGGGTTTAAGTCTAGATGACATCATTGGCTCAACTTATGCTGGTGCTCGGTGTATTCATGACACGACAGTTTGGGTCAAGTCAAGATCTCGTCATATGTATTTAAGAAGTAGGTTTCTATAAGGTTGCCATGTCACAGCTTGAGTGTAGCTCAACAATTGGAACATGGGTCCTATAGTTAACAACTCCTAAAACAAGGAGGCTTACGATTTATCTTGAACAAGATTATTATCGTATTTGACTTAGGTATAGGTGATGGACTTACACAGTCATGATTCGACTCCTTGCGGTCCAGCGGACGCGGCCAGGGAATTGACTAAGTTAGGACCACTTAACCCATAGTCTAGCTAGAGTGATCCAGCAAACTTAGCCAAGCACATTGACCGACATCATGATCCATTGAAGGAGACTTATCAATCTTATGTTTGTCCATCAACTAAAAAAAGCTTTTATTAATACTAGTTAATCCTTATTAACTAGTTTATCCTTAAAATTCGAAATTTTATAGATTTGTTCAATAACTTTTATTAGAACCTTATCTACTATTTAAAAGAATGGTTCTTACTTATTTTAACGTTATCAAATAAAGTTAAAATCTATATGACATAAAGTAAGCAATTTAATAATTTTAAAATAACATCGCAGTCTAAGATCATGCAAACCTATGCTCCGATACACTGAAGGGGTTTGACAGACCCTTAGGGCTCAGATCTGTGCCTGTTCTACGTCGGACGGACAACAGAGGGATTAAAATCGTAACGGAAAAGAAAACATAAAGCTAAACATTTTAGCGAGCCCTAAGGCGAGCCAGAACCTCGCCAAGATCTATGCCAACTTGGGGGGGGGGGATCTAACCACCCCAAGAGGGATCTAGCCTACTGTGACATTATTAAAAATTATTCTAAAAAGCTACTAAATCACATACTCGAAATCTTGGCCTTGGGTCAGGCAAGATGTACCGCACCACCTTCTTTCGCTCCTCGTAGCCGAGACGCCTTGCACCATCGAACCGATCTACCCGAGCCGCCTCCGAGCTGATCACTTGTCGAAGAAAGTTTCACTTGAGCAGACCCGCGTCAAAGACGTCTGGATCAGATCCAAACCTCCTCGTAGTCTTGCTAGGACCTGACGGGAGGATAGGAAGAGAGAGGATGAATATTTGAGTCCTCGATCGAGCGTGCTCAAAAATCAGGAGCTTCTTGAATCGGTGACTTGGTACATTTTTTTCTCTTGGGTGCTCACCCCTATTTATATAGGGAGCTAGACCCCATGCTCGTCGCACGAGCAATGTGGGACTAAATTAGTGAAGAGGGATATAATTAAATTTAATTAAGTTAGTTTAAGTTAGTAAGCCTTTCATAAACGCCTAACTTCAACCACTTAAATCTCACTCACCATTGAGCGTTAGAGACGATACACGCTATCATTTCGAAGAGCTTCAAATGGTGAACGCGTAGGAACAAACGGCGACAAATTCCGACTTTGTTTGACCACTCAAACAATTGCCCAAAGATGGGCAAAAAGTCATTCATCATAGACGTCACAAGGGTTTCAAAAAACCCTAAGTCAACTTAAGTTGCGGGCGCGCCCAATAAGCTTAGCGGGCGCGCCCGCCAAGGGCAATGGGCGCTCGAAGCGGGCATGCGACCCACTGATCTCAGCGGGCCGCACCTGCTGAACATAGCGGGTCGCGCCCGCTGGTTCAGCGGGTCGCACCCGTTACTCTTGTGGGTGGACCTGCTTGCCCAAGTGGGTCTAACCCACTCTTGCCTTTGAATGTTTTTGCGTTTCTGGGCTCGTTTGAGCTCTGTTATCGACGTGGTTTGAACCTGCGATTAGACCAGGACGATCCCGTTATCTATGTTATCTTTCCAACGCATTTATTCCATTAAATATTGTCGTAAACAATTTATGAAACATTTAATCTAGTTTGCATCACATGCAAAGTTTTTCCCCATCAAAACTTGAACCCACAATAAACCTGTGGACTTAAATATTCCATTTCATCGAATGAATTCCTCTTAACATTCTTCCTATTACTAAGACGTGGAAACTACTCGGTGTGAGACCCTACAGCCTGACCCTACTACAGGTTGGGGCTCGAAACCCATAGACGACGGTAACCACGAGCAGCAGGTGTCGTCCCTGTTTCAGAATCATACTTACGTGATCGACCCATTGACGAACGTATCGTTGGGATCACTCTGACTGTGTCAGTGATGAATACCTCAGTTTTAGTTCATTCATCAAGACTGTGTCTCTGCATGGCCTAGGGTATGGTTTATCGTCAACCCCACTAGCCATCATCAGTTAGTATACAGTGGTCTTTGTTGTATTTACGTTGTACATCCTACAACGTCACCCGGCCGAGGATTAACACAAAGACCGTACTGATATAGGGACACTAACTTCTCTTTAATGGAAGAGACTATTCACATCTTAGTCATCTACTTCCCTCGTGAGCGTCAGGTGTCATCCAACCTAAGATCTTTCAGCAGGCCGAGCCTCGAAGTTAGATCATATATCTAAGTGACACTATCCATTCATAGGTTCGTACTAATGACTTCAGGTCTTAAGGACCGGCTTGCCTATCGTCACTCTAAAGCTATTATTGACAGTCTAGTTAAAGCTTAACCATTTAATAACTCTAAGTTGGTCGTTCAGTGAACTCATTCTCTAATGAGCACTTGTGTCTCTTCTCCGACTTCGCCAAGTCGAATGACTATGAGATCATCATTACCCTAAGGCAAGAGAAAGTCACAATGGTCTAACAGATGTGTCGATATCCTATTCTCGACACATTTATGACCATGAACTTTTTAAGACTTAAGTTTCTAATCGGTCACTAACTTCTCATAATCGAGATTTACATTTGGATACGTAATGCCCTGACTATAAGTCTAAGGAAATTGTCTAAGTATATGATTCTACGAATTCATACTTATGATAATTAATACCATGTAATTATTAGAACGAGATTATTATCTTAGGATAAATGCCTCAAGGGCATACGTCTTCCTACAACGCTATCGCTTTTTATTTTTATTATCTATCTTTTTTTCATTCATTTTACCCCATTTTATTTTATTTTCCACTCATTTTCCACCATTTTATTTTTCTTTTTAGGATCATATTTTCCATCTTTTAGGTATGCTTGAGTGCTTGTTTTATTTTACTTTTCCGTTTTCCTTTTTATGCTAGATATATTACATATGATGATATCTATTATTGCTTTAGAAGCCATCATGACGATTACTATCCTTGCCATGCTACTTAGAGTATTTCAGTATCTTGCTATCCATGTGCTTGCAAATTTATTTCTTTTGATGACTCCTCTAAGTGAATGCATGACATTTATTGAAGCTGAATGTATGGATTGGTGTTTAGTATGCTTTTATTAGAAATCCACCAAGATTCACGATCATTAGTGTACCTGAAGCATCAGTTTTATTGTCTTATTCACCTTTTGTTGCATGCCTGATATGATTGTAAACTTTACTGCTTGACTTCACTATTTGTTGAAATGATTGAGAATATCCATCCTTACATATGAGTTTTAGTTGTTGTATTATCTTATTGAAACTTTGACGTCCCCTAGATTTGGCACTATATGCAGTAGGATCGGGGATACCAGATTTAAATATTTATAACCGCAAGCGAACGGTGTTGTAGTGTGGCTTAGGGGTCGAACTCATGGAGATGCGTGTGTGCTTGTTTTCAAGAAGGAACCGGTTCACCCGGTAGGTGAGCTAGCCCTAACAATCGATTGGTTGTTACGAGAAAGAAATACGAAGGATGTAAGAGATATAAGGGAACCTAGGACTTTGGTTTCCACCCTATCATGAGCTCTCTCTATTACGATCGACGGATAGGAACACGATCGGATTCTAGGGTTTAGTGGTGAGACGTTACCTCTAAGAGTGATACCTAGCGTCTCATGGGCCCGATATTCCGGTCGATGCCCAGGATGATACGCTAGGTCTACCCGGGTTCGGTCGGTGGGCATTCCCATGTCCATTAACACCGACCGACTCCGGGAGCACTAAGCTCGCAACGATTGCTCCCGACATTTCATCTTGTCGTTCCCACAGGCAGGATTCAATTCTACGCTGGGGGTGTGAGCTGTGGCTAGGGGATCACACGCCAATTTTATTTCCCCTTGGCTCGACGGTCAGAGGCGGTATTTCTCCCGCCAATAACAATAAAATGCCCATTGTAACCATCTAAATTCCTAAATCCTATCGAAACCCTAATCATATGGTCGTTCTAGGGAGAACCCACGAAGGGGTTTCTGCCAATGCCCTAGATTGGGGAACTACTCATGATTCATAGCAAAAATTTCAACACAACAAAATTTAGCCATTGGAATCAAGATCAATCAACAGAAATACAGAGCTAACAATAGTATTAACGTAATATCAAAGTTCCAGATCAATCAGGAAACTTACAAGACAAAATAAAATTGCAGCCGCCAAAATCCCAAAAAGACAGTCTGAAAAAATGGGGATCGTTTTCTGGGAAGACCTAGGGCAATATATATAGATAAGCGTCCACTCGATCGGTTGAAGCATCAACCCAATTGGTTGAAACATCACCCGGTCGCTCAACCGATTGGTTGATGTCGTCGGGTCGTGAGCTGGAAGAATTCTGCTACAGATGAACCGATCGGGTGAGATGTCACTCGATCAGTTGCAATTCAGCTCCAAAAGACAGAGAGTACTGCGGCTTCACCCGATCGCTGAACCGATCGGGTCGACTGACCGGTTGGGAAGCAGCTCCAAAAACAGAGAGGACTGCGGCTCCACCCGATCACTGAACTGATCGGGTGGGCTCTTCTTCACTGCTGCTTCGGTCCGGGTCGGATACGCGTGCACGAACCGATCGGGTGGGTCTGTCCACCCGAATGGTTGAGGGCTGAAATATGATATTCTTCGAAGTTTGGCCCTCGGGATCGCGTGTGGCACCTCCCATTCTCCATGGACTCATGATATCTGCTGTATATGTCTCCAACGCTGGCAATCTCCTGCAACGGTACAAAAACACAAAGAAAGTGAAAAGATACTAAAAAACACAAAAGAGTGGATATGTAACAACGGAAAACAATGGAAAATTACGATGAAGACGTACGTGAATATATTAAATATAAACACACGTCAAAATCTCCCAAGCTGAACCCTTCCTCTTCCTCAAGGAAGACGAGTGAGAATAGGAGATCGGAGGGAAAAATAGAAAGGAAGAAACAGAAATAAAGAAAACAGAATCCTAGTCGCCCGTCAGAGCCAACGAAATCAATCATGCCACACTAAGCAAGTATGTGATAAACACACCACTAAACCCAGGAATATGAGTCCATATAAGTGTCGTGGGCCGACGCGGTGAAGCGCGAGTGAGTGAGGTCATGAGCTAGCAGACGGTGTCACTATCTAAATTGTGCAGTAAAGCTCCATATACACATACCCAAGGAATGACCCAAATATCGATTCAATTTGAATTAGCAGTGAATAATAGTTCAAGCATGCATGCGAATAGAATAAAAATCAAAGCGTATCATATGTCGGGGACTCGACTGCTAGGAACTAGAAGATCACCGCACTATTGCCTAGATAATCGCTAGAAAATTCCGATGCCAAGTGTGTTCGAAAACGAAGGAGGTTGAGAAGGTGTGGAGTAGAACACTTGGTACAAATTCTCGCCTTCCCTTTATTCACGGTGGATAGGAATAATATTCACAACGGGAATTTTTTGGGTTTTGGGTATTTGTATTTTTTTGGTTTTTGGCTATACATATATATTTTTCTCTCTTTTTTCTTTTTGGGTTTTTCTTCTCTCTTTTTTTTCTTTTTGGACTTTTGGATTTTGGGCTATAAATTTGTGTACTCTCCCAAGTGGAAGAACGGTATATGACGAGGGGATTTGCACTAAGTAAAACAAAAAAGAAATCGAATTCTAAACACTTGGGCAAAGGAAAATTTTTCTCGCAAATCAGAGCATAAGTAAAATGGGTTATCCTAGTCCTATTAGTAGAGTCCCGACACATGCGAATTGAAGCATAGTATATATATAAATTATTCATGCATAGAGAAGCAGACAGTGGAGGCAAAATACCGCATATTTGAAATTGAAGCATGATAGTCTAGGGGTCAACCAAGGACATGTATATAAAAACAAGATCACAAAGTAGAAGCACACCACTAGCTAGTCACGACAAACAACTCACACAAAAGTAAAGTGAACCCATGAAGCATGAAATGCAATAGGACTTGGCTTCCTAGGGTTAGTGAAAGTGATTATCGTAGCTAAGCTAGGTGTGTGTGGTTACGTGGTAGTTCATCATGTGGGGTCATCTCTAGGAGAGGGAGAACAAAAGGATGAGAAGAAAAAGAAAAACACGATGAAAATATCTCAAAAAACGGTGAAAAAGACACAACTGACGCACAAAGTGCGACTTCCCCAAGCTGAATCTTGCATTGCCCTCAATGCAATAAGAGTAAATACGGGAGGGCAATGAAAATGGGAGGGAAGTATGCACCGACACAAAAATTTGAAACACGTGAAAGACACTCAAACGAAACAGAAAAATAAAGTAATAGAAACACGCAAATAAAAGATAGAAAAGCACATCCAAAGAACACAACTAAACAGGCACACAACAATGACATCACACGACAATATGCACAAAAATCGATTTCCCCCAAGCTGATCATGAAAATGCGAGCAAAATGATATGATCAATGTGATGCAGAAATAAATGGCAAGGGGAAAAATCAGAAAAAAGAACAATCAAGGTGTAGGAGGGGTGATCTCCTCATCCTCCTCGGAAGAAGATGGAGGGGTTTGGGCTGGAGAGGTGATGGGTGTGCGGAGAAGCGGAGGGGGGGGAGATGGTGGATGGGTGGGTGCGGTGGTGTTATGAACGATGGGTGGAGTGTCGGTGGTAATGGTAAGTGGGAGGGATATGGTGACCAATGTGGTGGGAGTGGGTAATGATTTTGAGTGCACAACTAATTTCTTGCGGCGTGAATATGCAGTGGTGATGGAGGAGGGTGGTGGGAGTGTAGGGTCTACGGTAGTGGTCGTGGGTGGAGAAGATGTGGTGATGGGAGGGGATGATCGCCTAGGGGTGATGGAGGAGGTGATGATCGTCGAGGAGGCGAAGGAGGTGGTGATGGTGCTGGAGTAGGTGCAGGAGGACCGTAGATGTGTGTAAGATGGCGGAGAATGGCGGCCACGTTTTGCTCGAGTGCGAGGAAACGTGGGTGTGAAAAGAAAGAAGTGGATGGGACCGAGGAGGTAGAAGAGGATGCGCCAGCACGCAGAGCTGCCAGCTCAGCCTCAAGAGCGAGGCGAGCTGAGGTGGCCTGACGAACAGCCGAGGAGGTGCCGACAGAAGTGGTCATGCCGGCACCAGAGGCTAGGCCTAAGAGGGCCGTAGTGAGTGCCTCAGAAGAAACAACGACAGAAGCCGGGGTCGTGACACTAGGTCCAGCCCCGGGGTCTCCTCTGAACGCAGGAATATCCTGCTCACATAAGTGGGTGGCCGGGGACGGTGGTCGTGGTGTGTCAAGGAGTGGAAACAGAAGATGTAACCCCCCCACAAACTCTGGATCAGGAGGAAATGACTAGTCTGCCTCAAGATGAATAGCCATACGGCCAGGATTAGGCAGAGTGGTATATGGAGCAGGGGAGTGGCCGTAGTAAAAAGCATATCGACCGTCGCCACGCGATTGGATCATGTGGGTGTGCCTCAGGACATCAAGATCTAGATATGTAGATACTGGGGCACGCGACAGATCGCGGGGGATAATGATGCTGAACGGGGGGTGCAAGGCAATGAGGGTAATGAGGCCCCCACAACAATACCTACCCTTGTCGGCGCGGCTAATATCAATGAGTTTTTGGATAAGCCACGCACCGACGTCAATGCGAACGAGCGGGGCCTCGAAACTGATCCCGTCAACACCGAGAATGAATGCGAACGTCATCGCCCACAAAATGAATAAATCGGGGATGGTCACAGTACCGGACTCATCCCTAGAAAAGAAAGCGCTAGATATGATGCGGTGGGCGAGACGGAACATGGGGTGGATGATGGAGGAGGCCTTGGCCTTGCCTCGAGGATAATGGTCATGAAGAGTGAGGAGTCTCCAAAAAGATCGACATCGAAGTCGCGATGCATATCATAGGGGAGAATAGGGTCCTCGAGAATAGGGAAACCGAAAATGTTGTTGATTGTGTTCACATGGGTGCGAAAGTTTCGGTTCCTGAGGCGGAAATCTATGATTAACCCCCCACCCTCAGTTTTGAGAGTCGAGAAGAATTCGAGTGTGAGAGCGGGGTACGATGGTGCATGGGAGTTAAAGAAACATAGCCATCCTAAGTTTGCAAATAAGGACTCGACCCAGTAGAAAAGTCCGAGATCGATAAGGGTATGACTATGGGCAAACTTAGTGGCTAGGTGGGATCGTTGGTCGAGTCGAGTATAAAAATCATTATGTTCTAGACTCATGAAACAGATTTGCTGCAGGTCCATCAGCGGGTCCGCCATAGGAATGATGGGTTGGGATGGTGGTCGGGTAGGAGGAGTAGGAGGAGCACGTGCACGCGGTGGACGTGTGGATTTGTGTCTCTTGCGAGACGGCTTCTCTTCCTGCATGATCCTCTTATCCTTGTCTTTGGCCATGATTGTGTGGTGATGCAATGTGAATGCAAGACTATATGAATGCACACAATCAAACGACAATTGGAAAAATGCTAATACTTGGGCAAAGTAAAAATAAAGCTCAGGAGCGAGTGTACCCAGTATCGACACGATTCCTTGCTCGTAAAAGGTCCTTTGCCGTGCAATTGAGTAGTATGTGAAGCCACGGCACTTCAATCCAACAAGAGATGAATTTTTTGAAGGGGGGTTAGGGCTAGGGCTTGGTCGAAATTGGGGGTGAATATGGTGGGGAGAGGATTGATGATGAGAGAGAGAGAGAGATGGAGGAAGTGGGGGAGTGAATCTAGGAATAGTAGTAGAGAGGAGGAGGCCGTTTGAGGGGGAGGGGTATTTATAGGGTTAGTCGAACTGATCGGGTGAGATTTCACCCGATCGGTTGAGTCGATTTCAAAAATTTCTTGTTGAAAAGCAGCTACAGGTGAACCGATCGGGTGAATTTTTACCCGATCGGTTGACCGCATCACAAATTTCCTGAGAGCTCTGTACTCTCCACCCAGTCTGCCGCCCGATCACAGCTTCAGCTCAACCGATCGGTTGGATTTTCACCAAAATTTCCGAGAGCTCTGTACTCTCCACCCAGTCTCTCACCCGATCAAAGCTTCAGCTCAACCGATCTGTTGACTTATGTTCTGATACTGGCCATCTTCAGACACAGCCCACCCGATTGGTTGATGCTTGTACCGATCGGGTGGGGGTAATTTCCTGCACAAACACAAAAATCATCTAAGTCTCCCGACGAAAATCCCCATGGCAGAATTTATTCACCAAAAATAAGAAAACTAATCCTACAAATAATGACGAGAGTTCAGAACATGGGTTGCCTCCCATGAAGCGCTGGTGTTTAAAGTCGTTTGCTCGACTCCCAATATATGATCTTCAGGGGGGATTGTACGGGTGATGCCCAATGATCGGCATCCCTTCAGCTGTAAGAGCATGTGCATTTATCGGTGATAGAGGTGACATGTAGATGCTCTCGACGATCCTCCCGCTGGTGGTGTCCGGGGGCTTTTCCTTCACGTTGGCGTCAGTCGCCACTCTTTTCAGGATACGAACTTCATCAGCTGTGAGCCCCAAGGGCTCTTTTCCTTTGCTCTTTTTCAGAGCAACCTTCTTAAATTCGGTAGGAGTCGTCCGGGAGACACGAACTTCTCTAGCTACTACTACTTCTTCCAACTCAATGTGCTCCTCAAGGCCCTCCAAGCTATCGGGGGGGTTCCTTGAAAGAACTTCCCAAGATCCAGCCTCAACGATTCTTTCTTCCTCGACCTCCAGTAGATTGCATCTTTGTTCCTCTGGTGGATGCTTCATTGACAGTCCCAACTCGAACTCTACTTTATGATCCCCAACATCCAGGGACAGCTTCCCCTTCTTCATGTCAATGAGTACGCCCGCAGTTGCCATGAAGGGCCTCCCGAGGATAATCGGGGTTTGACTGTCCTCCGGCATGTCCATTACTACGAAATCAACTGGCACATGTACACCCCTGACGTTGACGGGCAAGTCATCTACTACCCCCATCGGGTACTTCACCGATCTGTCTGCCAGCTGCAGAGTCATTCCAGTGGGTTCAAGGTCGCCCATTTTTATCCACTTGTATAATGAAAGAGGCATCAGACTCACGCTCGCACCTAAGTCGACGAGCGATCGATTGATTTTCGCCTCCCCTATCGAGCATGTGAAAGAAAAACTCCCGGGGTCCTTGAGCTTTGGCAGATTCGCTCGTTGAATCAGAGTGCTGCACTCCGTCGTTAAGACGACTTTCTCTTTCCTTGTACCCTTCGTTACCAAATCCTTCAGAAATTTCGCGTATGAAGGGATGGTCTCTATAGCCTCCAGGAAGGGGATTTGCAAACTCAAATCTTTCACCATGTCGAATAACTTGCCGTACTTTTCATCTATTTTCGCCTTATCAAGCCTTTGTGGGAATGGCACCGCAGGTTTGAAGACCCTCGAGTTGCCTTCCTCATTCTTCTTCTTTTCTTCTTCAGAAACTCCCTCCGGAGTCATGGTGTTCGATGCCGAAGCTCCATCGTCATTTGCTTTTATATTTGGTCTCCCATCGACCAATGGAGCTTCAGGTTCTTTAGCGTCCTCTCTCGTCAGAATCTGTGTGCCGCTCCTCAAGACTATCACCGAGACATTTGCATGATCATGCGTCAAGGCCAATGTTTAATTGGATCCCCTGGGATTGACCTCCGGCTGACCCGGCAATTGCCCCTGTGTCTTCTGAAGATTTGCCACTTGCAACCCCAGTTGGGTCACTTGATCGGCCAAAGTCTTCTGTCCAATCTACAGCTGCAGGTTAATCTTCTCCTGGTTCGATATGTATTGGCTCAAAAGATTCTCGACCGGAGAGATTACCCGTTATTGGTTAAATGGTTGCTGCTGTGATGGGAACTGCTGATTTCTGGGGGTAGTGCTGATACATCTGCTATTGAGGCGGTTGTTGCTGCTGGTATAACTGCTAGTGCTGCCGAGGGGGCTGATACAACTGCTGCTGAGGTTGCTGGGGCTGCTGGTATAGTGCTCTATAATTGAAGTTCGGGTGGTTCTGGTTGTTAGGAGAATACGCCGGATTCGAGCTTGTCCTCGGTGGATACCGTGAATTACCCGTAGGGTTAAAGAAAAGAGCACTAGCTTGGTCCACCGGTTCCGAGATATCACCGCCATCAAATTCTCCCATTACTTCAGACTCTACTGCTGCCACTTGCTGAGTGTTGGCACCACCAGCTCCTACCATGAATGCCAAGATTTGGATAGATAGCAAATCAAATTTGCTAGACAGTTTGTCGACCTCCTCTACTCGGTGCATTCCTTTAGATCTTAGCGTGGCGCGTTCATCGCTCCACCTTTCATTATTAGATGCCATATTCTCCAGAATGTTTCCGGCATCTACTTTGTTCCATCCCATGAAGGACCCTCTAGCCGCGACATCCATTGAGGACTTTAGATCGTCCTTCAGCCCATTGTAGAACAAATTGATGATTTGCCATTTGGGGAGCTCATGGTGAGGGCATTTCCTTTGCATCTCTTTATACCTCATCCATTCCTCATGCAAGGATTCGTGGCTGGCTTGGGAGAAGGAGGAGATCTCGCTCCTCAGCTTCATTATCTTCCCCGGGGGAAAGAACTTGTTCAGGAATGCGTTGGACAACTTTTTCCAAGTTGTAACAGTATTGGGGTCTTTTCCCTTCATCCATTGTTTGGCTTTGTCCCGCAGAGAATGGGAACAATGTGAGCTGAATGGCTTCAGTCGACACACCGTTGATTCTGAAGGTGTCGCACTTCTCCAAAAATGAGTCCAAGTGCTTGATTGGGCTCTCCATAGGAGCTCCTGAAAACTGGTCCTGTTGGATCCAAGTCACCAACGACGGCTTCAGCTCGAAAGTTTCGGCCGTGATGGCCGGAGGTTGGATGCTGGACGTGGACCCGATGGATGGTATCGAGTACTCAAGCAAGGACTTCTGGGATGAGGTATTTTCTCCCATGTTGGCGGCAATCTCTTCCTTTCTTCTTCTCTCAGCGTTCAAGCGCCTCACGGTGGCATTAATCTCTGGATCTAAAGGAACTAAGTCGTCAAGACTTCTTGAGCTCCTATGCATGAAAAATCAAGAAACACCTGTGAAGCACGTATGATATAAAGCCAGATAAAAACTAATAGTAAAAAGAAATAAAAAAATGAAAATAAAAATGTAGAATGTGAAAATTTTCACAAGGTGAGGATGTGAACTAGTCTCGGGGGTTCACAGGGTCCTAACAGAAACAAGCATGTTGCCTCCCCGGTATCGGTGCCATAAAGCTTGACGAGATTTAGCACTATATGCAGTAGGATCGGGGATACCAGATTTAAATATTTGTAATCGCAAGCGCACGGTGTTGTAGTGTGGCTTGGTGGTCGAACTCATGGAGGCGTGTATTGTGCTTGTTTTCAAGAAGGAACCGGTTCACCCAGTGGGTGAGCTAGCCCTAACAATCGGTTGGTTGTCAAGAGAAAGAAATACGAAGGATGTAAGAGATAAAAGGGAACCTAGGACTTTGGTTTCCACCCTATCATGAGCTCTCTCTATTACGACCGAAGGATAGGACCACGATCGGATTCTAGGGTTTAGTGGTGAGACGTTGCCTCTAAGAGTGATACCTAGCATCCCATGGGCCCGATATTCCGGTCGATGTCCATGATGATACGCTAGGTCTATCCGGGTTCGGTCGATGGGCATTCCCATGTCTATTAACATCGACCGACTCCGGGAGCACTAAGCTCGCAACGATTGCTCCCGACATTTCATCCTGCCATTCCCACGCGCTAGGATTCAATGTCTACGGTGGGGGTTTAAGCTGTGGCTAGGGGATCACACGCCAATTTTATTTCCCCTTGGCCCGACGGTCAGAGGCGGTCTTTCTCTTTCCAATAACAATAAAACGCCCTGCATAACCATCTAGACTCCTAAATCCTATCGAAACCCTAATCTTATGGTTGTTCTAGGGAGAACCCACGAAGGGGTTTCCGCCAATGCCCTAGATTGGGGAACTACTCACGATTCATAGAAAAAATATCAACACAACAAAATTTAGCCATTGGAATCAAGATCAAGCAATAGAAATACGGAGCTAACAATAGTATTAACGTAATATCAAAGTTCCAGACCAATCAGAAAACTTACAAGACAAATTAAAATTGCAACCGCCAAAATCCCAAAAAGACAGTCTGAAAAAATGGGGATCGTTTTCTGGGAAAACCTAGGGCAATATATATAGATAAGCATCCACCCGATCGGTTGAAACATCAACCGATCGGATGAGACGGATGTCGATTCGATCTACAGCTCTGGAGATACATCACCCGGTCGCTGAACCAATCGGTTGATGTAGTCGGGTCGTGAGCTGGGAGAATTCTGCTACAGATGAACCAATCGGGTGAGATGTCACCCGATCGGTTGGAATTTAGCTCCAAAAGACAGAGAGCACTGCGGTTTCACCCGATCGCTGAACCGATCGGGTCGACTGACCGGTTGGGAAGCAGCTCCAAAAACAGAGAGGACTGCGGCTCCACCCGATCACTGAACCGATCGGGTGGGCTCTTCTTCTCTGCTGCTTCTGTCCAGGTCGAATACGCGTGCACGAACCGATCGGGTGGGTCTGTCCACCCGATCGGTTGAGGGCTGAAATATGATATTCTTCGACGTTTGGCCCTCAGGATCGTGCATGGTACCTCCCGTTGCTCCGGGGACTCATGATATCTGCTGTATATGTCCCTAACGCTGGCAATCTCCTGCAACGGTACAAAAGCACAAAGAAAGTGAAAAGATACTAAAAACACAAAAGAGTGGATATGAAACAACGGAAAACAACGGAAAATCACAAAGAAGACGTGCGTGAATATATAAAATATAAACGCACGTCAATCGTTTGTGCACATTTTAAAATGAACCGAGTGTTACATTATATTTCTTTCTCCACATATATCTTTATTTCTCTACTTGTCGCTTGAGTTCGCCCTTTGCAGCTACTTATACCGCAATTATTCCCAAAAATCCATTGCAAAAGAAAATCTAGCTCCAAAAAGTACAAAAAGCCAAAAGGAGCCATAAAACTAAAAATAAAAATCATATTGCTCCTACAAAAATCCAAAAAGAAAAAAAATGAGAAAAAAGGAAAAAATGTTTCTCTATCTCATTATTGGAGCCACTTTTATACTTGGGAAAACCAAGGCAAAATCCCATTTCTCCCTATTATTTTCTTTGGATGCGACGTCTCAAGCTAAGCATGGGGGATCATTTGACCATATGAGTGAGTACGACATTCGAGTGGAGTTGTGCACGAATGTGAATATTTGATTATGCTAAAACTTAGTGAAATAGTTTAGCTATGGAGATTTCTTATGATTTTATAAGAATATGTGAATACCATGACTTTTATTCTATTCTTTATTGCATGCTTGTTGTGATTCTTATATGCTTCAGTTATAACTCTTAATTGAAATGTGCATCGCCATTGATTTGCATATAGAATTCTATGAATTGCATGAAGTGAATATGAGTTGATTGCATGAATTTAGAGAGTCCCTTTTTGTTGATCTTAAAAGCTTGCAAGCACTATGTTTAAGTAAAATATGAAATCTTTATAACATGTGATTCCTATTTTCCGAGTTATTGTGATGTGTAGCTAATAGCTTCGGATCTGAGCGGATAATCTAGCGACCCCCTCCATTTTTCATTCTTTTTCTATTTCTTATTTTCATCTCCCAGTGAGCTTCGTATTCGTCTTACTCGAGGATGAGTAAGAGGTAAGCTTGGGGGATTTTGATGTGTCCATATTTTCCAGGTATTTACTACATCATTTCATATCATTTCGCCTTCCAAAGTTCACATTTTCATATATTATCGTGCTTCTAACGATATATTCGAGTTTTGTATAGATTTACGGATTTTCAGGAACTTTGGAGCGAATTGGAGTAATTATAAGACATGGACACATCCGAGCCGTCTGGAACATCATTGGCAAGGTTCAACAAGTGTTAGGCAAGGTAGAGAAGAAGATTGGAGGAGAGGAGGAGAAAAGGAGGAGATTTTAGAGCTCTAGAGGCTTGGAGGCTATTTTCCCAGGCAGCTCGGTCGAGCTGCTCAGCACTCGACCGAGCTGATACTCTTGAAGCCCAAGCAGACCTGACACGCCCCACTCGATCGAGCAGAGCTTCTATTCGACCGAGCTGAATCCTAGCAAAACGACTATTATGAGCAACTCTCGAAGCACTGTAGCTCGATCGAGCAGAAAGACCACTCGACCGAGTAGACCATCTACTCGACCGTGCACGAACCAAACAGAGCAGTGTTTTGGAGAGACTTTCAGTCCACTGTAGCTCGACCGAGTGGAGGGCTACTTGACTGGGTAGCCCGTATCAGCCCAGAGCCAAAGAATTAGCAAAGCGGAGCTGCATCTCCAGCTCGACTGAGCGGTCCCGCTACTCGACTGAGTAGGGCACCACGACCTGAATTTCTAGTGGGCCCAATAGCCCATATCTTCAGATTTTTGAGGGGTTCACCCCTTCTGTATATACGCACAATTTTTACCCTAGATTGAGGAGCTAGTTATTTTCCTTAGTTTTAATTTTAGTATAGTTTTCTTAGAGAGTTTTCGTAGCCGTCGCTATTTTGTAGAAGACAAAGATTGGATTATTATATATTGCTTTTTCTTGGAATCTTACGATCTTAATTCTCTGCGATTGTCTATCGATCTACGATGTTTTGGTATCGATTTCTAATCTTCTATTGCTTGCTTTAATGTCTTCTATTGCGATGATGATCTCTATTGCTTTTATTGAATTTTCCATTGTTATTTCTATGATCCATGAGTATCTTATCTAGGGCTAATGGATTAGCCTTAGGATCTTAGGATTTAGATGTAAAGTTAGGATTTTTATGTTGTTTTGGTATAAAAGGGATGTGTTTTGGTTGATGCCACAAAGTTTGAAGGAGATTCTAAATAGGGTTTGTGCAACGATAGTGGCATGCACTGTAGACGGATATCCTATGAACTTAATTAGGTATGTTAGTGAATTCAATTAGAGTTCGTGACAACGATAGTGGCGCATACTTTGATGGTCTCCACCGACGTCCTATATAACTAATTGATGACTACAATAGTAGCGTCCATGAGAGCCACCAAATCACAGATCAAAGCTCTAACCCATGAGGTGGCATGAGCACAGATTGAGAATAGTTGTCGATCGTAATGCATGGATCATGTGAGTCTATCCATGAGGTGGTGCTATACATGATATGTTAGACGAGTGGTACAACAATAGTTGGACATGAGTTCTACATTTTAGATGCGATAATCTCTCCCTAATAAAGTCAATTCAACGTAAGAATTCTAACTTAGCATTGACATCTGACGATCCTAGTGGTGACTCCTATTGCCCTAGTCTTTTTATATTGTTGATAACCTCGTTAGGAGATAATCATGACAACCATCTTTGAATACGCCTACTAACATTGTTCAGAGATCTAGAAAATACCCAAGACTATATAAGCATCACTTCTCTGTGGGATCGATATCTTTCTATATTACAAAGCTCTGACACCGTGCACTTGCGGTAGTTTCGGGGGTTAAATCTGGAGCGCATCAAAAATCTAGAAAAGAAAACAATCCATCATTCTTCGTATCTCTTCCTTCTTCTTTTCTTTTCTTCCTCTCATTTTCCTTTCTCCTCCTCTCATTCTCCCTCTTCCATGGCTGAAATACTTCATGGCAAAAAAAAAGTGAGAGAAGAAAAGGAAAAAAAATGAGAAGAAAAAAAAACAAAAATCTATTACCTTGGCATGTTGTTCGTCTATGATAAAGGTTTAATATTTATAGAATGCAAGCACACGGCGTTGTCGTATCGCTATACGGGTCGTGCACAATGAGGCCGTCGCTGCATGCCGATTTCTTTCTAAGTTACAAAGCTATGCGGTGAATAGGTGGTTGAGATGAAAATTAGGAAAAATATCAGAGGATAAAAGCTCTAGGGCTTAGGGTATCTCCTCCATCGATTAGGGTTACGATTGGATTAATGTTAACCAATTGTTGGATTCATTGGTGTCTCTGGAGAGGTCATCTAACTTAAGGGTGTTCTCCTATCCCCCAGTCTCGTGATGCATGATAGGATAGTCACTTAGGTTGTCCATACCCCTGCTCTCGCTATGCTTTGATCTGACTACCTAACCTATATCGATGTCGACTCTCGCCGATATATCGATATACGTTAGGTGCATTACAGCCGACGAACATCCTCGATCTTCGTCCACACCATTCTCATGGATGAGGATTTGGATCTATATTAGGATGGCTCTAATCGGCACCTGACTCTCGTCGGCCACACCAATAGTATGTGTCAATGTAGTGATTGATAACCCTAGATTAGTACCGACTCTCACCGGCGGCTAATCTAATTATCCACAAGGGAAAAGACCGATATACATCGACAATTGACATCATAATATACCCCAAATCATCAATTAGCCAATAATTAATTAATCAATTCATCCAATCCATGGCCCATATTTAATGGGATTCAACCCACTGCCCTAGATGAAAAACTACTCACTACCCATTATTTAGAACTCAATCACAAGCATATATTCAATAGCGATTGCAATAGATTCAATTGGGAAATTCGGAATTAAACAATCCACAATTGCAATGAACTGGGAAAACAATTTCTATTATCAAAATAACAATCCAAAACAAGAGCTACAAAAGGAATTAACAAAAGCAAGTAGAATAAAAGAAAAGAGAACACATGAAAACTCTGAAAAAGCTTCGAAAAAGGGCAGAATTAAAGGTCTATGGTCGCAGAGAGGAAGAAGTGTTTATATACAAACCTCAAAAAGACCAAAAAGACACTCTAACTAACTCTGACGACGCCTACTTTTGACAAATGACCCTAATCGACGCGACCGCATCAAAAATGACGCGGTCGAGTCATTTGGATGCATAAAAAGGGGGGTTCGGCAGAGCAGCGATGCGACCATGTGGTTGAAGTACGCGACCGCGTCGTTGGCGACTTCAGATCTTCAAACAGTCACGTAAATTGACCGTTTGGTTTCAATTCTTCTGGGATTATGCGGCCGCGTCATTTGCATCAAACGGCCGCGTCGAATGAGACTTCCTTTCTTCTATTTAGCAGTGATGTGATCGTTTGTGGTGTCTTCATGCAACCGCATGGAATCGAGAACTTGAGCTGATGGGTATCCAAGTGACATGGCCGCGTCGAATCGACGCGGCCGTTTGTGTCACTTTCTCTTCTTTTTCCTCTTTTGCAAACTTTGAGCTCCCATTTTGATCTTTTCGTTCTTTTGGGCCTTTTTCACACTCTATGGTTCAGATTTGATACGTATTTCCTGAAAAGCATGAAATGGTCCATAAAAGTAAAAAGGAAACAAAACGGGAGAGAACGAGAGGAAACAATGAATGAAATAACGCAAAACATGCATGAAAAAGGGTAAAACTTATATACAAAAAACACTCATCAAAATCCGCCAAGCTAAACTCTTCCTTATCCTCAAGGAAGAGAAGAGAGGGCGTACATTGGAGCCAATCAATCAAGCACACAAATGATAACATGAAACTTCGAGAATTTCTTAAAATCAAATTTATATACATGGGCGAATCGAAGTTTCAAATTCATAGAACTTAAATGTGTCTATTTCTTTCCGTCAATAAGAATGTAATCCTAGGACATCATCTCTAACCCAAATCATCAAGTAATATACTAAACTATGGTTATACCTGTTGGAAGCAGCACTCTAGGATCTCTAGTTTGATGATAACAAACGTGTGCGAACTATTTAACATGTGTGCTAAGTGTGTTTCAGGAATGGCGAAGCGGTAAATCCTTAAAGAGAGACTAAGAGATGGAGTGGAAACGTATTGCTACATATTGGTCTACTTGGACCAAGTCTAGTACTAAAGACATGAGGAATCCTACTCGATTTTAGACCAGGACCAAGTCATTTTCCACACAAAAATTAAAGAGCAGTATACTATACAATAATATATATATAGCAAACTTATGTACATCCAACTTAAATGCTTTTACAAGAAACAAACTAATTAAAAAAAATTTTTTGATGGCAGGAAGCAAAACGTGAGTGGAGGGTCAATGTTGTGAAGTTGTCCAAAAAGAGAAAGGAGCTTTCATTAAAAAGATCATTCATTAAAGGCACTGGAGAAAAAATAAAGAAAGTACTTGAGAGGTCTTTGCAGCACGTAATTAAAGGAGAAACCAAAAAAAATAAAGAGAGCCATAGCTTGCAGTTTCAAAAGCAGATGTCTGTGCATGTGATATCAAGTCCCAATGCATATGGAAGCACTTAGTTGAAGCATACAACAATAAGCTCTTCTTGCTGGCAAACAATTTAATTGACTGGTGCAAGGGTATTTTTGTAAATTAACATCTCAACCTAGGTTAGCCAGCAAATATTGTATAAGTCCATTTATGTTCATGAGGAGGGGTCAAGCAAAAGGCAACGTCGTGCGCCTGCCAAAAAGGGAAGGGAGGAAAATAAAAAGGGAGCTTTCATATTCATTCATCCATTGTTTTATCCCTTTACAAGTTTTTGTTTTTATGTGTTTTGTTCTTTTGTTGTTGCAGGATACCCAAACGCAGGGCAAAACAAAAACTTTCAGTCGGCTGCCTCTTGTGGAATAAGAAGAGAGAGTGTGAAGAACTTGATAGGGAAGATCAAAAGAATATTGCCAACATCTTCAGAGAGCAAGCAGGCCAATTAATTTTGAGACCCCTTCCAAAAGTTGTTGTAGGAGCGATCAAAATATTTCATGTGGCAGGCAAAATAATCAAATGGAGGAGAGTGATTGAAGGAGGAAATCAAGGCATCTGACGCACACCAATGTGGGAATTTGGGAGTGTTCGTTCCAAGTCACGCATGCACCTGGACCAATACAAATAGAAGCAGGCCGAACTCTTTTCTTTCATCAATCAAAAATAGAGAGGGCTAGCCAACTAGCATTGCCGACCCTATCTCCACTTGGGCCACGAACCAATTTGCTAACCGAAACAAGCCAAAAAAGCGCCAAATTGCCGCAAGCATCTACAAAGGAGCCGAGAGCATCTATCAAAGGGAAAGTGCCACAATTCTAGTTGCCTACGACGTGGCGACGACATCTTTTCAGATTCAGATCTGACCTGTGCTTATTGGCAGAGACGACTACACAGACACGACCTGAGCATCCCTAAACTCTATACTTTAAATATCTGTGTTATTTGTGTAGCGATCTCTGTTAGGGGAAACTTTACCATCATTTATTAGCTTTTGGAATTTGTCTGGTTGAGGCTAGACAAGAGGGTCTTGACGTGTTGTTGCAGTCAAGATACGCATTTACGAGCTTGATAGGGTTCTGCTTTTGTTGAGTGTGGTACAGTCTAGGTGGGGAGTTGAAGCTAGGACCACATTGTAGGTGTACAGCAGGAACTTATAAATGCTAGTATTTGCTTGGGGCTGGACGTAGGTCGTTGTTGCGACCTAACCAGGGTAAATCTGTGTGTACTCTGTGATTGTCTCTTATTTACTCTGGTTGTGCTTTTAATTGCGTGTGATTTCTCGTGGGTTGCTGACGTGTGTTTATATTTTATATATTCACGCACGTCTTCTTCGTGATTTTTCGTTGTTTTCCGGTGTTTCGTATCCATTCTCTCGTGATTTTTAGTTTTCTTTCACTTCTTTGTGGTTTTATGCCAATGCAAGAGTTTACCAGCGTTGGGGACATATAAAGCAGATATCATGAGTCTCCGGATCAACGGGAGGTGTCACGCGCGATCCAGAGGGCCAAACGTCGAAGAATTCCATATATCAGCCCTCAACCGATCGGTTGGATAGAGCCAACCGATCGGTTGGTGCACACGTATCCGACCCAGACAGGAGCAGAAGTGAAGAGCAGCTCACCCGATAGGTTCAGCGATCGGGTGAACCTAACAAAGCTCTCTGTCTTTTTGGAGCTGAATTTCAGCCGATCGGGTGACATCTCACCCGATCGGTTCATCTGTAGCCAAATCTTCCAACTCACGACCCGGTGACATCAACCGATAGGCTCAGCGACCGGTTGATGTATCTGAAGCGTTGAAGGCAGTATCGACCGTCGACTCACCCGATCGGTTGATGCTTCAACCAATCAGGTGGCCGTGTTTTCTATAAATAGCCCTAGGTTTTTCCCTGAACGAGGACCGAGTTATTTTTCTGTCTTTTTTTGGACTTTTGACGGCTCGAAATTTATTTCGTCTTGTAAGTTTTCTGATCGTTCTGTAACCTTGATATTTCGTTCTTAATACTATTTGATCTGTATTTCTATTGTCTGATTTTGATTCTGATGGCTAAAATTCGTTGTGTTGATATTTTTGCTATGAATCGTGAGTAGTTCCCTAATCTAGGGCATTGGTGGAAGCCCCTTCGTGGGTTCTCCCTAAAACGACCATAGGATTAGAGTTTCGTTAGGATTTAGGAATTTAGAGGGTTACGCGGGGCGTTTTATTGTCATTGGCGGAAGAAAGACCGCCTCTTACCGTCGGGCCAAGGGGAAATAACACTGGCGTTTGATCCCCTAACCATAGCTCACACCCCTAGTGTAGACATTGAATCCTAGCGCGTGGGAACGGCAGGATGAAATGTTGGGAGTAATCGTTGGGAGCTTAGTGCTCCGGAGTCGGTCGGTGTTAATGGATATGGGAATGCCCACCGTCCAAACTCGGGTAGACCTAACGTATCATCCTAGGTATCGACCGGAATATCGGGCCCATGGGACGCTAGGTATCACTCTTAGAGGCAACGTCTCACCATTAAACCCTAAAATCCAATCGTGATCCTATCCGTCGGTCGTAATAGAGAGGGCACATGATAGGGTGGAAACCAAAGTCTTGGGTTCCCTTTTATATCATACACCCTTTGTATTTCTATTTCGTGACAACCAACCGATCGATCGGGCTAGCTCACCCACCGGGTGATCCGGTTCCTCCTTGATAACAAGCACAACACATGCCTCCCTGAGTTCGACCCACAAGCCACACTACAACACCATGCGCTTGTGGTTACAAATATTTAAATCCGGTATCCCCGATCCTATTGCATATAGTGCTAAATCTAGGGGACGTCAAGCTTTAAGGCGCCGTTGCCGGAGAGGCAACGTGCTTGTTTTCTCTTTGGACCCTGTGAACCCTAGAGACTAGTTCACATCCTCGCCTCGCGATAATTTTCGCATTCTACATTTTATTTTTATTTTTTATTCTTTATTTTCTGTTATTTTTAGCTGGCTTTATACCATACGTGCTTCACGGGTGTTTCTTGATTTTTCATGCGCAGGAATATAAGAAGTCTCGACGAATTGATTCCTATAGATCCTGAGATAAATGCCACCGTGAGGCGTCTGAACGCCGAGAGGAGAAGAAGGGAAGAAGCTGAAACCATGGGAGAAAATACCCATCCCCAGAAGTCCTTGCTTGAGTACTCGATGCCGTCCATCGGGTCCACATCTACCATCCAACCTCTGGCCATTACGGCCAGAAATTTCAAGATGAAACCGTCATTGGGGACGTGGATCCAACAGGACTAATTCTCAGGAGCTTCTATGGAGAACCCAATCGAGCACTTAGACTCGTTTCTGGAGAAGTGCGACACCTTCAGAATCAACGGGGTGTCGATTGAAGCCATCCGGCTCAGATTGTTCCCTTTCTCTTTGCGGGACAAAGCCAAACAATGGCTGAAGGGGAAGGACCCCAATACTTTCACAACTTGGGAGAAGTTGTCTAACGCCTTCCTGAACAAGTTCTTTCCCCCGGGGAAGACAATGAAGCTGAGGAGAGAGATCTCCTCCTTCTCCCAAGCCATTCACGAATCCTTGCAAGAGGCACGGATGAGATATAAAGAAATGCAACGGAAATGCCCTCACCATGAGCTCCCCAAATGGCAAATCATCAATTTGTTCTACAATGGGTTGAGTGATGATCTGACATCCTCAATGGATGCCGCGACTGGAGGGTCCTTCATGTCCAGGAACGAAGAAGATGCCGGAAACATTCTAGAGAACATGGCATCTAATAATGAAAGGTGCTGCGATGAACGCGCCACACCCAGATCTGGAGGAATACACCGAGTAGAAGAGGTCGACAAATTGTCTAGCAAATTTGATTTCCTATCTACCCAGATCTCGGCATTCATGGTGGAAGCTGGTGGTGCCAATACCCAGCAAGTGGCAGCAGTAGAAGCTGAAGTCCCGGGATACTTTGATGGCGGTGATATCTTACCACCGGTGGATCAGGAGAGCGCTCTTTTCTATAACCCGACGGGGAACGCGCCCTATCCAACAAGGACAAGCTCGAATCCGGTGTATTCTTCCAACAACCAGAACCACCTAAACCTGAGCTATAGGGCACCATACCAGCAGCCCCAGCAACATCATCAACAATTATATTAGCCACCTCGGTAGCAGCAGCAGTTGTATCAGTAGTAACAATAATCCCAGCAGATGTTTCAACAGTACCCCCCGAGAAATCAGCAGCCCCCGCCACATCAGCAACCATATAACCAACAACGGGTAATCTCTCCGGTCGAGAATCTCTTGACCCAATACATATTGAACCAGGAGAAGATTAACCTGCAGCTGCAGATGGGACAGAAGACCATGGCCGATCAAGTGACCCAGCTGGGGTTGCAAGTGGCCAATCTTCAGAGGGCACAGGGCCAATTGCCAGGTCAGCCAGAGGTCAATCCTAGGGGACCCAATCAAACATTGGCCTTGACGCATGATCATGCGAATGTGTCTGCGATAGTCTTGCGAAGCGGCACACAGATTCTGACTAGGGATGTCGCTAAGGAACCCGAGGCTCCATTGGTCGATGGGAGACCAAATGTAAAAGAAAATGACGATGGTGCTTCCTCATCTAACACCATGACTTCGGATGGAGTTTCTGAGGAAGAAAAGAAGAAGAATGAGGATGGCAACTTGAGATTCTTCAAACCTGTGGTGCCATTTCCCCAAAGACTTGCCAAGGGGAAAATAGACGAGAAGTACAACAAGTTTTTCGATATGGTTAAAGACTTGAGTCTGCAAATTCCCTTCCTGGAGGCTATAGAGACCACTCTTCCTATGCCAAATTTTTGAAGGATTCGGTAACGAAGGGCATAAGGAAAGAGAAAGTCATCCTCACAGCGGAGTGCAGCGCTCTGATTCAACGAGCGAATCTGCCAAAACTCAAGGACCCAGTGAGCTTTTCAATCCCATGCTCGATAGGAGAGGTAAAGATCAATCGGGTGCTCGTCGACTTGGGTGCGAGCGTGAGTCTGATGCCTCTATCATTATTCAAGAGGATAAAAATGGTCGACCTTGAACCCATCGAAATGACTCTGCAACTGGAAGACATATCAGTGTAGTACCCGGTGGGGGTTGTGGACGACTTGCCGGTGAACGTCAGCGGCGTACACGTGCCTGTGTATTTTGTAGTAATGGACATGCCAGAGGACAATCATACCCCGATTATCCTTGGGAGGACCTTCATGGCGACAACTAGCATACTCATTGATGTAAAGAAGGGGAAACTGTCCCTGAATGTGGGCGACCAGAAAGTCGAGTTTGATTTGGGACTGTCAATGAAGCATTCACCAGAGGAACAAAGATGTAATCTACTGGATGTCGAGGAAGAAAGAATCGTTGAGGCTGGAGCTTGGGAGGTTCTCTCGAGGAACCCCCCAATAGCTTGGGGGGCCTTGAGGAACATATTGGGTTGAAATAAAAAGAAGTAGCTGGAGAGGTGTGTATCTCATGGACGACTCCTCCCGGATTCAAGAAGGTTGCTCTGACAGAGAGCAAGGGAAAAGAGCCCATGGGGCTCACTGCTGATGAAGTCTGGATCCTGCGAAGAGTGGCGGTTGACGCAAACGTGAGGGAAAAGCCCCCCGGACACCACCAGCGAGAGGATCGTTGAGAGCATCTACCTATCATCTCCATCACCGACAAGGGCCACTGCTCCAAAAGCTGAAAGGATGCTGATCATTGGGCATCACCCGTACAATCCCCCCTGAAGATTATATATCGGGAGTCGAGCAAACGACTTTAAACAACAACGCTTCATGGGAGGCAACCCATGTTCTGAACTCTTGTCGTTATTTATAGGATTAGTTTCTTATTTTTGGTGAATAAATTCTGCCATGGGGATTTTCGTCGGGAGACTTAGATGATTTTTTGTGTTTGTGCAGGAAATTACCCCACCCGATCAGTTCAAGCATCAACCGATCGGGTGGGCTGTGTCTGAAGATGGGCCGTATCAGAACATCAACCAACCGATCGGATGACAAATGAGGGTGATCGGGTGGCAGACCGGTTGACAATAGCAGAGCTCTCAGGAAATTTTGGAGTTAAATCAACCGATCGGTTGAGCTAAAGCTGTGATCGGGTGGCAGACTAGGTGGAGCGTACAGTGCTCTCGGGAAATTTGTGAATCGGCCAACTGATCGGGTGAAATCTCACCCAATCGGGTCGCCTGTGGCTGCTTTCCAACAAAAATTTTCGAAAATTAACCCAACCGATCGGGTGAGATCTCACCCGATCGGTTCGCCTAACCCTATAGATCTCACCCGATCGGTTCGCCTAACCCTATAAATAACCCCCCACCCCATTTCATTTCATCCGATCCTTTCCTCTCTCCTCCGAACAGTTCGTCTCCCATCTCTCTCAAATGACCATCTCTCTCATCTCCACCACTCTTATACTCACTCCCACACTTCCCCACTTCTCTCTCACCATCAATCCCCTCCCGTCTACCACATTCATCCCTAAATTTCGCCCTAACCCTAGCCCTAACATACCCATTTCGAAAATTCCACTCTTGTTGGATCGAAGTGCTGCGGCTTCACAACTCGCTCCATTGTGATGCGTGGGATCTTTTGCGAGCAAGGAATTGCTTCGATACTGGGTACACTCGCTCCTGATCTTTATTTTTACTTTGCCCAAGTATTTTCATTTTGCTACATTTGTCGTTTGATTGTGTGCATTCATATAGTCTTGCACTCACATTGCATCATCACACAATCATGGCCAAAGACAAGGGTAAAGGGATCATGCAGGAAGAGGAGCCGTCTCGCAAGAGACGTAAGTCCACACGTCCACCGAGTGCACGTGCTCCTCCTCCTCCTTCCTAACCTCCATCTCAACCCATCATTCCCGTGGGGGACCCGCTGATGGGCCCACATGGAATCTGTTTCATAAGTCTAGCCCATACAGATTTTTACAATCGACTTAACCAATGATCACATTTATCCATTAAGTTTGCCCATGCTCAAACCCTGATCGATCTCGGAGTTTTCTCCGGTGTCGAGGATCTATTTGCAAACCTAGGATGGCTCAGCTTCTTAAACTCCCATGCACCATGATACCCCGCCCTCACACTCGAATTCCTCTCGACTCTAAAAATTGAGGGGGGGCACTCATAGATTTCTGCCTACGAAATCGAAACTACCGCTCCCACGTGAACACAATCAACAACATTTTCGGTTTCCCCATTCTCGGTGCCGATATCCGTCCCTATGAATTTCATCGCGACTTCGATGTCGATTATTTTTGGGGTCGCCTCACCCTTCATGATCATTATCCTCGAGGCAAGGCCAAGGCCTCCTCAATCATCCACCCTATCTTTCGTCTAGCCCACTGCATCATATCTAGCACTTTCTTTCACCGGGATGAGTCCGGGACCGTGACTATCACTGACCTTTTTATCCTTTGGGCTATGACTTTCGATTTCATTCGCGGTGCTGACGAGATCGCTTTTGAGGCCCCGCGCATACCTAATAATGGTGGTGCATGGCTAATTCAAAAACTCCTTGATATTAGCCGCGTCGGCAAGGGCAAATATTGCTGCGGGGGCCTCATTACCCTCATTGCCTCACACCCCCCGTTCGACGTCGTTATCCCCCGTGACTTGCCGCATGCCGCAGGATCCACATATCTAGATCTTTATGTCCTGTGGTATACCCACATGATCAAGCCTCGAGGTGTCGATCGGTATGTCTTTTACTACGGCCACCCCCTGCTCCTTATACCACTCTGCCTAATCCCGGCCGTATGACTATTCATCTTGAGGCAGACTGGTCATTCCTTCCTGACCCAGAGTTTGAGGGGGGCTACATCTTCGGTTTCCACTCCCTGACGTACCATGAACACCGTCCCATGCCGCCCACTTAGGTGAGCAGGATATCCTTGCCTTTAAAGGAGATTCTAGGGCTGGCCCTAGTGTCACGACCCCGGCTTCTGCCGATGTTTCTTCCAAGGCATTCACCACGGCCCTCTTAGGCCTTGCCTCCGGTATCGGCACGACCACTGCCGCCGGCACCTCTTCTGTTGTTCGTCAGGCCACATCCGCTCGTCTCGCTCTTGAGGCTGAGGTGGCTGCTCTGCGCATTGGCGCATCTACCTCTACCTCCTCGTCCCCATCCATTTCCTTCCTCTTACACCCATGTTTCCTCGCACTCGAGCGAAACGTGGCCACCATTCTCTGTATTCTTACACACATTCACGGTCCACCTCCACCTACTCCAGCACCATCACCACCTCCTTCGCCTCCTCGACGATCATCACCTCCTCCATCACGATCATCACCTCCTCCATCACCCCCTAGGCGACCATCCCCCTCCCTCTATTTCTTCTCCACCCACGACCACTACCATAGATCCTACACTTCCACCACCTTTCACATCCATCACCACTGCATATTCACGTCGCAAGAAATTAGTTGTGCGCTTGAAATCATTACCCACTCCTACCACTTTGGCCGTCATGTCCCTCCCACTTAACATCAACTCCGACACTCCCCCCATCATCCACACCCCCACCGTACCCATCCATCCACCCCATTCTCCACTTCTCCGCACACCCATCACCTCTCCCGCCCACACCCCCATCCTCTTTCGAGGAAGATGAGGACACTACCTCTCCTGCATTTTGATTTCTTTCTATTTCCCTTCCGATTTTCCCCCTGGCCCATTATTTCTGCATCACATTGATCATATCATTTCACTAGCATTTTCATGATCAGCTTGGGGGAAATCGATTTTTGTGCATATTGTCGTGTGATGTCATTGTTGTGTGCTTGTTTATATGTGTTCTTTGGATGTGTTTTATATCTTTTATTTGTGTGTTTCTGGTTCTTTATTTTTCTGTTTCGTCCGTGTGTTTTTCATCTTTTTCATCTTTTTGTGTCGGTGCGTACTTTCCTCCCATTTTCGTCGCCCTCCCATATTTACTACTATTGCATTGAGGGCAATGCAAGTTTCAGCTTGGGGGAGTCGCACTTTGTGTGTCAGTTATGTCTTTTTCACCGTTTTTGAGTCGTTTTCATCGTATTTTCTTTTTCTTTCTCTCTTTTTATTCTCCCTCTCCTAGAGATGACCCCACATGATGAATTGCCATAGATCTACACACATACACACACACTTAGCGTAGCTACGATACTCACTTTCACTAACCCTAGGAAGCCAAGTCCTATTGCATTTCATGCTTCGTGGGTTCACTTTGCTTTTATGTGAGTCGTGTGTCGTGACTAGCTAGTTGGTGTGCTTCTACATTGTGATTCTGATTGCTTCGATTTTGAATATGTGGTATTTTACCTCTACTGTCTGCTTCTCTATGCATGATATATATATATATATATATATATATATATATATATATATATATATATATATATATATATATATATATATATATATAAATGTTTTGGGCAAGATTGGCGGAGCATTGACAACAGGACCCTTCATAAAGGAGGGCGCATTGTTATCTACTTCAACCCTGCTGTTTTGGAGCTGTGCAACGGTTGCTACCTCTCCTCAACACATTTCCTCCATCTTCAAAAATTCTGTAGGATTATTATTTGGTCTCACTGCTGTTTATGGTATGAATCTGCCAGCGTCCAGAGCCACACTTTGGGATGATATTACCTCTGACTCAAAATTTATGGTTGATACGCCCTGGATCGTTGGTGGAGACTTTAACTGCGTTCGCAGTTCCAAAGAAAAGTTGGGGGGACGTCCTGCTGATGTAAGGGGGATGGATGCATTCAATGCTTGTATTGGTAACTGCCAGCTTATTGATTTGAAAAATGTTGGTAGTTGTTTCAGCTGGAGTAATAGGCGTATTGGGCCTGGGCGGATATCTGCCAGACTGGATCGTGTCTTATGGAATGCGTGTTGGCTTAATCTTCTTCCTAAATCATATGTGTAGTACTCCTCTGCGGGTACTAGTGATCATTCAGCCATGATTATTTATCTTCTTGATATGGTAAATTCCTATCCCAAACCGTTCAAATTCTTTAACTCCTGGACATCTTTGCCTGGATTTCATGATATGGTGCGTAGTAATTGGGGAGGTGAGGTTGGCAATGCTGATATGAGCAGATTATCTTACTATCTCAAAGATTTGAAAGGGAAGTTGAAAGCGTGGGCTACTTTACAGAGAGCTTCCTTTAATGTCAATACTTGTCGCCAGGATCTAGACAATATACAAGGAGATCCAAATCTCCTGTATGATTCGAGATTGCATGCCCAAGAGAGGTCTGCCTCTTTCAAACTTGCGTATGCGCTCGACCTTGAGGAGGAGGACTTAAGGCAAAAAAGTCGCCAGAACTGGTTAACCTTGGGAGATAGAAATTCAAAATTTTTTTACATGGCCATGAAATCTCGCCAATCCTACAATAATCTTGGGCATTTTATTAATTCTAATGGAGTTAGAAGCTCAAGTGCTGAGGACCTTAGAAAGGAAGCCCCCCTTTACTACAGAAATCTCTACACTCAAACTGATCATTGGAATGTTTTTCCGAATCTTATTCCCAGATGGAAAATTACTATGGAGGCTTCTAGCTGGATGGACAGAGTTGTATCTGCATCTGAAATCAAGACTGCTGTTTTCCAAATTGGTAAGGATAAGGCTCCTGGCCCAGATGGTTACAACGCACATTTTTTCCAACGGGAATGGGAGGTGGTAGGTGGTGATGTTGTCTCTGGAGTTTCTTCATTTTTCAGTTCAGGCATCATGCTACCTCATATCAACCATACCTTTTTGACCATTATCCCTAAAAATTCGCATGCTACGGGCCTTGGTGACTACAGGCCTATTGCATGTTGCAACGTCCTTTACAAAATTATTAGTAAAATTTTATGCAACAGGCTTTCCCAAGTCATCTGTGATTTGATCTCTCCCAACCAGGTGGCTTTTCTAAAAGGCAGACTTTTGGCTGATTGTACCCTTATAGCCCATGAGCAGATCCGTGAATTCAGCAACCCTATGGGTCCAGAGCTTGTATAAAATTGGACCTTCGAAAAGCTTTTGACAACGTCAACATGTACTTTATCTTCTTTCTCTTGCATCAGATGGGTTTCAGCATTAAGTTTATTAATTGGATCTCTGAATGCATCACTACCCCTATGTTTTCCGTACTCATTGAGGGGTCGCCAGTGGATTATTTTTCTTCCAACAAAGGACTTCGTCAAGGTGATCCCCTATCCCCTTACCTCTTTGTCCTTTTTATGGAGGCGTTCTCCCTTCTTATGGCTAGCGCTGAAAGTTCCCGCTCTATTCAGCCTATGAGAAGAGTTGGGGCTATTTCCCACCTCCTTTTTGCGGATGACTTGCTAGTTTTCTGCCGTGCTAATCCCCGTTCCATCAAAGGCCTAAGGAACTTTCTCATTAAATTTAATCTTCTCTCTGGACTCCATATTAATTGGGATAAAAGTTCCGCCATCTTTAGCAAAGGTGTGCGTAATCGGCGAGAGCTTGCAGGAATTCTGGGAATTAAATTGGTCACCTCCTTTTCTACATATTTGGGATTGCCACTCTCTTCAAATTATCCGAATGCTTCTTTGTATTCCCGACTCGTGGATAAATGCAAGAAGAGGATTCTTGGATGGTCTTCCTCCCTGCTATCTACTGCTGGAAAAATCGAGTTGGTCCGTTCTGTAATCTATGGTATGGTATCCTTCTGGATGCAAGCGTATCGTCTCCCACCTTCTGTTATCCGCTCTATTAATGCTGCTTGCAGGAAGTTCATTTGGGGCCCACTTAACTGTTGGGCCTGGAAGGATTTATGTACCCCCCAAGAAAGAAGGCGGAGTGGGGTTGAGACTCCTGGATGACCTGAATGTAGCTTATGGAGTTCGCCTAACTTGGCGGGTCCTTGCCACCGACGGTAACTGGGCAAATTTCATGCGTTCAAAGTATGAGGCCATTAACAAGGGGTTCTACACAACGAAAGGATTGCCCTCTCAATCAGGAACCTGGAAGTTCCTCCTAAATCAGCGCTGCATCTCACAAAAATTGATACAACGCACTATCGGTGATGGTACTTCAACATCTTTTTCGTTTGATAATTGGCATCCTAAGGGTCCCCTTTACCTGCTCCACACTCCACCACCTGGTACAGAGAATAAGTCTGTCTCTGACTATTGGACGAATGGTGCATGGGTTGATGACCTTAGCATCAGGCAATTTGTCTCTAATCTTCATGGCTTCGGTCTTAACAACTCCCCAGACGGATGGCGTTGGGTTCCGGTGCCCATTTGTACTTTGCGTTCAGCTTGGGAAGGATCTCGGTCTCCAGGCAATTTGTTCAAATTCTATTCCTCTGTCTGGCACCCGCATCACGTGCCAAAAATGAGCCTATGCCTGTTGCGTGCGCTCCACAATAAGCTTCCTACCAAATTGTTATTGGCCAACAGGGGGATTAATGTTAATGTCGGTTGTAGCCTCTGTGTTGATCAGGCGACTGGGAGTATTAGACATTTGTTTTTGAGTGCTCTTTCGCAAGATATATACTCACTAGAGGTTTGCTCAAGCTCGGCTATTTGGGTACGGTTCCTACCTCACTCTCAGATGCTTGTAACTTGATCCTTGATCGCTATAACAATTCTGACCCTACTGCAATATTAGCAAAAGCTGCTTTATCTTGCATGGTTTGGCACATATGGAAGCAGCGTAACATGAGGGTATTTGAGGGTAAGCTAGTAGGGAAGACTGTTCTATTTGAGGATATTCAGAAAGATGTTGCCGTCGCCCTACGCAATATGGATATGGAAAAAGTAACGGATGATGCCCCATTTTCTAATTGGGGCATCATAGATAATGGCTAATGTATTCTTGCTAACCTAGTAATCTTCAGTGGACAGTAGGGTGTAGAGGGTGACGGCGCTTGTGCCCTATCCCCTCTCGCCTCACTTTCTACTGTAATTAACTAGTGTTGTACATTGTAAATATTCTTGTTTTTTTAAATAAAGATTGCTCTTACTTGTGTGTGTGTGTGTGTGTGTGTATATATATATATATATATATATATATATATATAGTACGCTTCAATTCGCATGTGTCCAGACTCTACCAATAGGACTAGGATAACCCATTTAGCTTATGCTCTGATTCGCGAGAAAAAATTTCTTTTGCCCAAGTGTTTAGAATTCGATTTCTTTTTTGTTTTACTTGATGCAAATCCCCTCATCTCGTACCGTTCTCGCACTTGGGAGAGTACACAAGTATATAGCCAAAAATCCAAAAGCCCAAAAAGAAAAAAAGAGAGAAGAAAAATCGAAAAAGAAAAAGAAAAGAAAAAAAATTGTATAGCCAAAAGTCCAAAAAAATAAAAATACCCAAAACCCAAAAAATTCCAGTTGTGAATATCATTCCTATCCACCGTGAATAAAGGGAAGGAAAGAATTTGCACCGAGTGTTCTACTCCACACCGTCTTAACCTCCCTCGTTTTCGAACACACTTGGCATAGAAAATTTCTAGCAATTATCTAAGCAATAGTGTGGTGATCTTCTAGTTCATAACAGTCGATTCCCCGACACATGATATGCTTCAATTCTTATTCTATTCTCATGCATGCTTGAGCTATTATTCACCGCTAATTCGAATTGAATCGATATTTGGTTCATTCCTCGGGTATGTGTATATGGAGCTTTATTGCACAATTTAGATAGTAACACAGTCTGCTAGCTCACGACCACACTCACTCGCGCTTCACCACGTGGGCCCACGACACTTGTATGGACTCAAATTCCTGGGTTTAGTGAAGTGTTTATCGCATGCCTGCTTAATGTGGCGTGATTGATTTCGTTGGCTCTGATGGTCGATCTAGGATTTTATTTTCTTTATTTCTGTTTCTTCCTTTCTATTTTTCCCTCCGAGCTCCTACTCTCACTCATCTTCCTCGAGGACGAGGAAGGGTTCAGCTTGGGGGATTTTGACGTGCGTTTATATTTTATATATTCATTCACGTCTTCTTCGTGATTTTCCGTTGTTTTCTGGTGTTTCGTATCCATTCTCTCGTGATTTTTAGTTTCTTTCACTTCTTTGTGTTTTTGTGCCAATGCAGAAGACTGTCAGCGTTGGGGACATATAAAGCAGATATCATGAGTCCCCGAAGCAACTGGAGGTGTCGAGCGCGATCTCGAGGGACAAACGTCGAAGAATTCCATATATCAGCCCTCAACCGATCGGTTGGGCAGAGCCAACCGATCGGTTGGTGCACGCATATCCGACCCGAACATGAGCAGAAGTGAAGAGCAGCTCACCCGATCGGTTCAGCGATCGGTGAACCCGACAGAGCTCTCTTTCTTTTTGGAGCTGAATTCCAACTGATCGGGTGACATCTCACCCGATCGGTTCATCTATAGCCAAATCTTCCAACTCACGACCCGGTGACATCAACCGATCGGCTCAGCGACCAGTTGATGTATCTGAAGCGCTGAAGGCAGTATCGACCATCGACTCACCTGATCGGTTGATGCTTCAACCAATCGGGTGACCGTTTTTTCTATAAATAGCCCTAGGTTTTCCCCTGAACGAGGACCGATTTTTTTTCTGTCTTTTTTTGGACTTTTGACAGCTCGAAATTTATTTCGTCTTGTAAGTTTTCTGATCATTTTGTAACTTTGATATTTCGTTCTTAATACTATTTGCTCCGTATTTCTATTGTCTGATTTTGATTCTGATGGCTAAAATTCATTGTGTTGATATTTTTGCTATGAATCGTGAGTAGTTCCCCAATCTAGGGCATTGGTGGAAGCCCCTTCGTGGGTTCTCCCTAGAACGACCATAGGATTAGGGTTTCGATAGGATTTAGGAATTTAGAGGTTACGTGGGGCGTTTTATTGTCATTGGCGGGAGAAAGACCGCCTCTGACTGTCGGGCCAAGGGGAAATAAAACTGACGTTTGATCCCCAAACCACAGCTCACACCCCTAGCGTAGACATTGAATCCTAGCACGTGGGAACGGCAGGATGAAATGTTAGGAGTAATCGTTGCGAGCTTAGTGCTCCCAGAGTCGGTCGGTGTTAATGGACATGGGAATGCCCACCGTCCAAACCCAGGTAGACCTAGCATATCATCCTGGGCATCGACCGGAATATTGGGCCCATGGGACGCTAGGTATCACTCTTAGAGGCAACGTCTCACCACTAACCCTAAAATCCAATTGTGATCCTATCCGTCGGTCGAAATTGAGAGGGCACATGATAGGGTGGAAGCCAAAGTCCTGGATTCCCTTTTATTTCATCCCCTAACTCGTAGTAAGAGCCCAAATCGTAGCGAACCAAAACTTAATCTAAAAATCGCCAACGTTAACTAAAGTTTACTTTACGCACTTTAAAACGATGTTCAACCCTAGAAATCGACGAATGGACTTGATTATCTGTGCACATAGGATAGTCGTCGATTAGGCGGAACGAATCAAAAATCGTGACTTCGAACTATTAGGGTAGCCCTGTTGAACTTAGAAACTTACCATAATAGAATTGATGAAAAACGCATTCTGACATCGTCGTTGGCTCGTTTCAGACGAACTATCGCTGACACACCGCTTCGACGAGACGATCCAGACCGACAACTCACTCGCCACCGCATGCAAGTGTTTCCACTTGCGTACTTTCAGCCACGTTTAGGCCATCACCCTTTAACTGTAAAAGTACGACTAAAGAGAACCGGACGTGAAATGATAGCGTCCGGGACCCCCTTAACATCTTAGACTTGACGACGAAGTCTAAGCACAAATAACAACAACTGATACCCTAGGTTCTATCTGTGTGTGCGTGCGTGTAGACCCCCTAGAATGAACAACTCCTTACCAATCTTCATGTCATGAAATGTTACAAAAAGCCTATAGGCGTTTCAGATGCTCTCCAAGCAATATTGATCTCTGTGTTACAAAAAGCTTACGGGCGTTTCAGATGCTCTCCAAGCGAGAGTGATCTCTGTGTTATAAAATGCATACGAGCGTTTCAGATGCTCTCCAAGCAAGAGTGATCTCTGTGTTGTCTGGTCTTGAGCACTCGGGTTTGTTGTCTGGTCTCCAAGCTTACTTTCGGCCACGTTTAGGCCATCACCCTTTAACTGTAAAAGTACGACTAAAGAGAACCGGACGTGAAATGATAGCGTCCGGGACCCCCTTAACAGCTTAGACTTGACGACGAAGTCTAAGCACAAATAACAACAACTGATACCCTAGGTTCTATCTGTGTGTGCGTGTGTATAGACCCCCTAGAATGAACAACTCCTTACCAATCTTCATGTCATGAAATGTTACAAAAAGCCTACAGGCGTTTCAGATGCTCTCCAAGCAATATTGATCTCTGTGTTATAAAAAGCTTACGGGCGTTTCAGATGCTCTCCAAGCGAGAGTGATCTCTGTGTTATAAAATGCCTACAGGCGTTTCAGATGCTCTCCAAGTGAGAGTGATCTCTGTGTTGTCTGGTCTTGAGCACTCGGGTTTGGGGTTGGGTTGAGCGGTCGCACAGGAAGATGGTCTGGCCGCCCTCAAACCGTAAGGCGTGAACCCTTCGTGACACATACGGTACTTTTTGTCTTGTCTTGTCTAGTCTTGTACCCAGTAGTACACGCTATGGCCTTTGCCTGTCACGTTTACTTTCCTGCTCAATCTTTACTTTCCTTGTATAACTGTATAACTGCCACATCATCGCAACTGCATGTAATCAACTAGTAAAATGTTGTTTAGAAATTGTTTCACACTTGTTGTAGAGTCTCACCTTCCATTCGTAGACTTTACCTGACGTACAACTCCTTTTCTCTTGGGTGTTGTCCGTCAGGTACTGAGCCAGAGTACGTGGACGAGCAAGAGCTACCTGAGGACTTGGAGCAGGAGTACGTTGTTGAATAGGAGTACGACCCAAGTGAGGACCAGTCTTAGCGGTTCCTCAGTTGCTGACCTTGGAGTTTCCATTGTTCGTAGTTTGGATGCATAGCACTCTTTACTTTCTGTTTTAGGTTGGGTGCGTAGCACCATTAGTTACCTTTTCTGTTGTTGTAGCCATGATGGGCCTCTTTTTAGACTCTTATACTTCTGGATATCATTGTGGAATAAAATGAATGCAATTTTCTTTCTGTACTTTCTGTTGTTCCGAATTTTAAAAATGCAAGAACCTATAATCTTTAAATGGTATCCCTATAGACGCTTATTGGGTCCGAGCCTCATAGCTCCGGCTTATGTGGACCTTAGTCACGTCTCGCTTCTGCCGTTTTGGGAAGCGGGGCGTGACAGGTTTTAGTGGTGGTCCATACATGTCGGGCAAAAAGTTCGGAACAATAAGAGTACCACATTCATTTAATATCCAGTTTAACATGTACAAGTCTAAATTAGGTTTTCCTTGTCTTAGATGGTAGGAAGACTTAGATAGACGTCCAGGTTTGATAGTCAGATGCCTTGGTTAAATTTAGTCATACTCGTCTTAGGATACCCTAGTAGCCTCTCACCCGGCTCCGACCACGTTAGATTTCTAGCGTCCTTCTTTTAGTCGTTCGCTTGGGTCCATCAACTTCGAGCCCAGCAGGACGTAATCTTGATTCTCTTAGGACCATTCCCTGAGATCTCTATTACAGCCTAGTTCATTAGGAAGTCTTAGTGCCGAGTTCTCATGATCTTTAGACAGCCAGATAATTAGAACCCCTGATTCCTAGCATCTCTATAATCATTACACCTCTGTGTTATCGGCCGTAGGATTCCATCGTAGTTTTTCATGAATCATATCCTAGGAATATTCATCATGCGATAATATTCCTTGCCCTCGATTCACGTGATCACTTCAGGATCGATTATCGTTAATTCTTCGAATCTTCCCCATTTCAAATCATGTGTTCCTCTAAAAGTATTTTCGAAATTTCTTATTAAATTCTTCGCTCAGTTTGACTTCTTTGAAAACCCCTTATTATATATTTAAATTTCTTGCTTATTGGTTGAGTTAAAATTCTTTCTTGGATTTTGAAACCTTCTTGGTCGTAATGTTTAGTTACTATCTCGTAATCATTTTCTAACCAGTATCTTTCGTATTTCAGTTTTAAAACATTGTTACCATTTTGATAAATCAATATATCATCCTTTTTCTAAATTACGAAATTTATTTTAACCACTTACCGTATGTACTTTTAAAATATTTTTCTAAGCTAAATAGAACTTCAATTTTTTTTATATCAGTTCTGTGTTCATCATGCTCATACTTCAAAAATCTTTGTATAAATCTATTTTCATTTGCAAAACAATCACTACCTCACCATACACTTTATTTCTTCGTCTAACTCTTTGTCCGAGTTGTAAAATTTTACCATCTGCTCGCTATTTCTACATATTTTATAAGTGTGTGTGTGTGTATATATATGATACCATATTTTACACGTATCATCCTTTCATCTATTTAATTATTTAGAGCAATACTTTTGTCCCACCCAACCAACTATCTCCTTATCCTCGCCTTATTTGAACTCGTTCTTTCCGATCTTGTTTCGTTACACTTTTGGTTTTGGTTTCCTTTCTATTGTGTAGACATTAGTGCTTGTAGTTGCCTGTGTCAACTCTAGTTTAGTAGTGAGCTCAGGGGTTTTTGTGATGTCGTCGTGGTGCATGTATATAGTAGAGTGTGTGGACCTGTATGAGTGTGCTACCCATAGGATAGTAATGATTGTCTCTTGTGTCATGTATGTATACCCAGTGTTATTCGTGATATTCACATGCGTTTATATTTTATATATTCACGCACATCTTCTTCGTGATTTTCCGTTGTTTTCCTGTGTTTCGTATCCATTCTCTTGTGATTTTTAGTTTTCTTTCACTTCTTTGTGTTTTTGTGCCAATGCAGGAGATTGCCAGCGTTGGGGCATATAAAGCAGATATCATGAGTCCCCGGAGCAACGGGAGGTGTCACGCGTGATCCCGAGGGCCAAACATCAAAGAATTCCATATATCAGCCCTCAACCGATCAGGTGGACAGAGCCACCCGATCGGTTCGTGCACGCGTATCCGACCCGAACAGGAGCAGCAGTGAAGATAATCTCACCCGATCGGTTCAGTGATTGGGTGAAAACGACAGAGCTCTTTGTCTTTTGGAGCTGAATTCCAATTGATCGGGTGACATCTCACCCGATCGGTTCATCTGTAGCCAAACTCTCCCAACTCACGACCCGGCAACATCAATCGATCGGCTCGGTGACCGGTTGATGTATCTCAAATGCTGAAGGCAGTGTCGACCGTCGACTCACCGATCGGTTGATGCTTCAACCGATCGGGTGGTCGTGTTTTCTATATATAGCCCTAGGTTTTTTTCCAGAACGGGACCCCAGTTATTTTTCTATCTTTTTGGGATTTTTGACAGCTCTGAATTTATTCTGTCTTGTAAGTTTTCTGATTTTTCTGAAACTTTGATATTACATTAATACTATTATTAGCTCCATATTTCTATTGCTTGATTTTGATTCCAATGGCTAAATTTTGTTGTGTTGATATTTTTGCTATGAATCGTGAGTAGTTCCCCAATCTAGGGCATTGGTGGAAGCCCCTTCGTGGGTTCTCCCTAGAACGATCATAGGATTAGGATTTCGATAGGGTTTGTGAATTTAGATGGTTACGCGGGACGTTTTATTGTCATTGACAGGAGAAAGACCACCTCTGACCGTCGGGTCAAGGGGAAATAAAACTGGCGTTTGATCCCCTAACCACAGCTCACACCCCTAGCGTAGACATTGAATCCTAGCGCGTAGGAACGACAGCATGAAATGTCGGGAGCAATCGTTGTGAGCTTAGTGCTCCTGGAGTCAGTCGGTGTTAATGGACATGGGAATGCCCACCGATTGAACCCGAGTAGACCTAGCGTATCATCCTGGGCATCGACCGGAATATCTGGCCCATGGGACGCTAGGTATCACTCTCAGAGGCAACGTCTCACCACTAAACCCTAAAATCCGATCGTAATCCTAACCGTCGGTCGTAATAGAGAGGGCACATGATAGGGTGGAAACCAAAGTCCTAGGTTCCCTTTTATATCTTACATTCTTCGTGTTTCAGTTTCGTGACAACCAACCGATTGCTCGGGCTAGCTCACCCACCGGGTGATCCGGTTCCTTCTGATAATAAGCACAACACACGCCTCCCTGAGTTCAACCCCCAAGCCACACTACAACACCGTGCGCTTGCGGTTACAAATATTTAAATCTGGTATCCCCGATCCTACTAAATATAGTGCTAAATCTAAGGGACGTCAAATATATGTATGAAGTTGTATGAATGATGGTATTGATATATGTGTGGATAGCTATACCACTTTAGGGATGTCTGCGTATATTAGATTTAGTGTTGGAATACCTACTAGTGGAGTATGTGGTTTGAAGATACTTGTAAATGCTTGAAATAATGTACCAGTAAGTCATGTGCATGTTAAGTGTAATGATAATAGGTGTGCTTATAGTTAAGTGTGTTGGCCTATTATATGATCTATATGTTAGTATGTGTGAGCATGTGCTCGTACGTAGATATGTATATGCTAAGTATATACTGGTATCAGTGGTATGTATGAATGGTATATTAGCGTGTGTGGCCGTGCACCATGCACGGGTAAGTACGTGCTTAGCTATAGGTGTTTGCGACTATGGTATGTGTGTCACGTCTTGAATAAAGTTATAGAATTGTATGTGATGTGTATATAAGATGAAATATCTGCGTGTATTTGAATAACATTATATTGGTGTATTACAATAGTGATAGATGTATATTAGACATAGCTTACATGATTTAATATTGTATGGTGTGACCACATGCGTTGATATGTTGGTATTGAATGTACACTAGGAGATATTAGGGAGTAGTATATCCTTGTTGTTTAGTGCATAGTTAATTATCTACATGTGAAGAATTACGATCGTGTTTGCTAGTGTGAAACTATTTTTGTTATGTAAATATGTGTAACTTGGTTAAGTGATAGTGAGTGATAGTTATTAAAGGATGTACATGACTATATGAATGATTGAAGTACATGTACGAATTTGACTATCTATGAGAGGTATAAGTATAGGATGTGTGTGTATATATATATACATGTTTGTAGTGTTAATGGTTAAATATCCAGTGCATATATAAGCACTTGTAGTAACTATACCTGCTTTGAATTATAGTGTGATGTGATTGGGGTAGTTACTAGAGTGGCTAGGTATATTTATAGTTAGAAAGTCCGATGACGGACTTTATTCTAAGGTGGGTAGAATGTAACGGCCGCTTTTCGACCGTTCGTATTTTGCGCGTACTTTCCTCTTTTGTACGCGCATTTTTCTTCGTCCTTTCTTCTATCCAGAATACGCGATGTTATATGTCGTTGTGACTATATGGAAGAGTAGTTATTTGTCGGATTTTTAGTGAACGTCATTTCACGGGTCGTTCTCCCACAAATCAGCTTTGATTGGAGAGACGTAGTAAATTTAGACTTCGACGCCGGACCTTTTTAATTTTAGTTCGTTTTTTGTGAACCTAGCACGTGAACGACCATCATACCCTCGAGCCTCTCGTCGTCACGGTCGTCCCGATATTTTTTCATAATTTTCGGACACCATTAGCCCAACCTAACCCATTAATTAAAATCAAAGCCCGTTTAGTCCTAATCAATTTTGAAATTCAAATCTTAACCCCCCCCAATCTTTTGGATGGCTACGTATCACATGAGAGATTTCTGTGGTTACCCTCACCTAACTTTTCCCCTCTTTGCCACACCCCCTCTCAAACACCCTCTCTCCCCCATCACTAAATTATACCCCTTACATAGAAAATTTATCATCTCTAAAAACCAACCCGCATGGAAGCCCTAGGGCACGCCCAAACACAGCCGCCACCCATTCTCTTGCGCCTTCAACCTCCCTAGCCGCCGGCGAGGCCACCGTCCACCCTCCAAAGTCCGGCCATCTCCCCTCTCTCCTCTCTTTTCTCTCTCTCCCCTTGATAAACCCAAAACAGCAAGCCGGAACCCAGTTTTTGACAGCTGCCGCCGCCGGAATAACCCCATGGCCTCCGGCCTCCGGCCACCACCGGCAGCCACCTCCACCGCCATCAGAGCCCACTTAACCCCCTCCATCTACTGCCATTCCCCCTTTCTAAACCCTCAGCTGCAACGACCTCTCACAACATAAAACAGCCAGGATAAACACCAAAATCTGTTGACAGCCTGGCTCGCCTGAAAACGCATGCCCACCACTTTTCGGTCGCCTCCGACGACCCCCCTCGCCATCCTTAACTCCTCACAGCCCACTCTAGCTACTGCATCCCTTTGCTACCTCCTCGGATCACGACAATCCTGCTGCAAACACAAAACAGCCGGTCTACACAAATCTGTCATCTCCTCCGCAAAACGGCCGGCTCGTCACCGTCGGCAGTTGCTCTGGCCACCCAACAGGCGAGCGCGTTCCCTTCGACCTCCACCAATCCCCGACAGCCCCCGTACGTCAAGGAGTTCACGTACGTCGCAGATCTCGCGTGTTTTCCCCGACGTCGTAGCCGCCGCCGTGACGTTTCGTTTCGCTACTCGTAATCGAAGCGATCACGACGCCGTACCCATTGCCGTGACATCTCTCTGCACTACCCGCAGCCGAGATGATTCTGAGACGACACTTACTGTGCTACCCGCAGTGGAGGACGCGAGCACCGCCACCGTTTCCAGACTCGACGTCAGATCCATGCGCGTTCATCACACCAGGTTAGTCCCCTAACTCGTAGTAAGAACCCAAATCGTAGCGAACCAAAACTTAATCTAAAATCGCCAACGTTAACTAAAGTTTACTTTACACACTTTAAAACGATGTTTAAACCTAGAAATCGACGAATGGACTTGATTATCTGTGCACATAGGATAGTCGTCGATTAGGCGGAACGAATCAAAAATCGTGACTTCGAACTATTAGGGTTGCCTCGTTGAACTTAGAAACTTACCATAATAGGATTGATGAAAAACAAGTTTTGACATCGCAGTTGGCTCGTTTCAGACGAACCATCGCTGACGTACCGCTTCGACGAGACGATCCAGACCGACGACTCACTCACCACCGCAGGCAAGTGTTTCCACTTGCGTACTTTTGGCCACGTTTAGGCCATCACCCTTTAACTATAAAAGTACGACTAAAGAGAACCAGACGTGAAATGATAGCGTCCGGGTCCCCCTTGACAGCTTAGACTTGACGATGAAGTCTAAGCACAAACAACAACAACAACTGACACCCTATGTTCTATCTGTGCGTGCGTGCGTGTGGACCCCCTTGAATGAACAACTCCTTACAATCGTCATGTCATGAAATGTTACAAAAAGCCTACGGGCGTTTCAGATGCTCTCCAAGCGAGAGTGATCTCTATGTTGTCTGGTCTTGAGCACTCGGGTTTGGGGTAGGGTTGAGCAGTGACACGGGGAGAGGGTCTGGCCATCCTCAAACCGTAAGGCATGAACCCTTCGTGACACACACGGTACTTCTTGTCTTGTCTTGTATAGTATTATAGCCAGTAGTACACGCTACGGCCTTTGCCTGTCACGTTTACTTTCCTGCTCAGTCTTTACTTTCCTTGTATGACTGTATAACTGCCATATCATCGCAACTGCATGTAATCAACCAGTAAAATGTTGTTTAGAAATTGTTTCACACTTGCTGTAGAGTCTCACCTTCCTTTCGTAGACTTTACCTGACGTACAGCTCCTTGTCTCTTGTGTTTTGTACGTCAGGTACTGAGCCAGAGTATGTGGACGAGCCAGAGCTACCTGAGGACTTGGAGCAGGAGTACGTTGCTGAACATGAGTACGACCCGAGTGAGGACCAGTCTTAGCGGTTCCTCAGTTGTTGACCTTGGTGTTTCCGTTGTTCGTAGTTTGGATGCGTAGCACTCTTTACTTTCTGTTTTAGATTGGGTGCGTAGCACCATTAGTTTCCTTTTCTGCTGTTGTAGCCATGCTGGGCCTCTTTTTATACTCTTGTACTTCTGGATATCTTTGTGGAAAAAAATGAATGCAACTTTCTTTCTGTACTTTCTGTTGTTCCGAATTTTAAACATGCAAGAACCTGTAATCATTAAATGGTATCCCTACAGACGCTTATTGGGTCCGAGCCTCACAGCTCCGTCCCATGCGGGCCTTAGTCACGTCTCGCTTTTGTCGTTTTGGGAAGCAGGGCGTGACACCTTATAGGCCATGTTTTGGGGGTTTGGTACATTGAACTTATTTTTAATGAGGTGGGAAAAATCAATCCTAGTGAAATTCATGTTAATTGGAAAATTTGGATTGTTTTGGTTGATGTTCTAAATTGAATCTCCCCTTGTACTTCAATGTTTATAATATCACACTTACACATTGGTGGTGAAGTCTAAATTATGATTGTCAATGAAGTAGAATTGTCTACTTTATGGAAAATGACATGCAAGTGCTAGATATAACTTATAATGCGCTGTTTTTGCATGTGATATTTATTGACTTCATTAGTCCGCTTTTGATGATAATAAAGGGGGAGAAAAGAAAGAAAGATTTGGGTATGTTTGGTATTATTTGTTGAAGGGGGAGCTTGGAAAAAGGGGGAGCATGCTTATTTCTATGTGCTGTAATGCTTGAATACTCACTTGTATATCATTTGCATTGCATCCTTCAACAAATCCTTCAACACACTTCGCACTCTTATTTCTCATTGCTCAAATCTTTTATGAGTTTGTCATTATCAAAAGGGGGAGATTGTTGGAAGCAACGATATATGATCTCTAGTTTGATGATAACAAACGTGTGCGAACTATTTAACGTGTATGCTAAGTGTGTTTCAGGAATGGCAAAGCGGTAAATCCTTAAAGAGTGACTAACAGATGGAGTGGAAATGTATTGCTACATATTGGTCTACTTGGACCAAGTCTAGTACTAAAGACATGGAGGAATCCAACTTGATTTTATACCAGGACCAAGTCAACTACACAAAAATATTAAAGAGCATGATGCTATACAATAATATATATAGCAAACTTATGTACATCCAACTTAAATGCTTTTACAAGAAACAAACTAATTAAAATATTTATTTTTTGATGGCAGGAAGCAAAACGTGAGTGCATGGTAAATGTTGTGAAGTTGGCCAAAAAGAGAAATGAGCTTTCATTAAAAAGATCATTCATTAAAGGCACTGGAGCAAAAATAAAGAAATTACTTGAGAGGTCTTGGCAGCAAGTAATTAAAGGAGAAACCAAAAAAAATAAAGAGAGCCATAGCTTGCAGTTTCAAAAGCAGATGTCTGTGCATGTGATATCAAGTCCCGATGCATATGGAAGCACTCAGTTGAAGCATACAACAATAAGCTCTTCTTGCTGGCAAACAATTTAATTGACTGGTGCAAGGGTATTTTTGTAAATTAACATCTCAACCTAGGTTAGCCAGCAAATGTTATGTAAGTCCATTTATGTTAATGGGAGGGGTCAAGCAAAAGCCAACGTCGTGCGCATGCCAAAAAAAGGAAAGGGAGGAAAATAAAAAGGGAGCTTTCATATTCATTCATCCATTGTTTCATCGTTTACAAGTTGCTGTTTTTATGTGTTTTGTTCTTTTGTTGTTGCAGGATACCCAAACGCAGGGCAAAACAAAAACTTTTAGTCGGATGCCTCTTGTGGAATAAGATAAGAGAGAGAGAGAGAGAAGAACTTGATAGGGAAGATCAAAAGAATATTGCCAACATCTTAGAGAGCAAGCAAGCCAATTAATTTTGAGACCCCCCTTCCTAAAGTTGTGGCAGGAGCGATCAAAATATTTCATGTGGCATGCAAAATAATCAAAAGGAGGAGAGAGATTAAAGGAGGAAATGAAGGCATCTGATGCACGCCAATATGGGAATTTGGGAGTGTTCGTTCCAAGTCACGCATGCACCTGGACCAACACAAATAGAAGCAGGCCGAACTCTTTTCTTTTGTCAATCAAAAACAGAGAGGCCTAGCCGACTAGCATTGCCGAGCCTATCTCCAATTGGGCCACGAACCAATTTGCTAGTCGAAACAAGCTAAGAAAGTGCCAAATTTCCGCAAGCATCTACAAAGGAGACGAGAGCATCTATCAAAGGGAAAGTGCTGCAATTCTAGTTGCCTACGACAAGGCGACGACATCTTTTCTGGTTCAGATCTGACCTGTGCTTATTGGCAGAGACGACTACACAGACACGATCTGAGCATTCCTAAACTCTATACTTTATATATCTGTGTTATTTGTGTACCGATCTCTGTTAGGGGAAACTTTACCGTCATTTATGATCTTTTGGGACTTGTCTGGTTGAGGCTAGACAAGAGGGTCTTGACGTGTTGTTGTAGTCAAGATACGCATTTACTAGGTTGATAGGGTTCTGCACTTTGTTAAGTGTGGTACAGTCTAGGTGGGGAGTTCAAGCTATGACCCCATTGTAGGTGTACAGAAGGAACTTATTAATGCTATTATTTGCTTGGGGCTGGACGTAGGTCATTGTTGCGACCGTACCAGGGTAAATCTGTGCGTACTCTATGATTGTCTCTTATTTACGCTGGTTGTGCTTTTAATTGCGTGTGATTTCTTGTGGGTTGTGCGAGAATTTTTTATCAGCCTATTCACCCCCCTCTAAGCTAGGATCCAGATCCAACACTACCCAAGTTCTAAGATATTTCCTCTAACCTGTCCTTAGATCGAAGAGATAGGAATCGAAGTTATCATTGGTCGAAGAGGGGATAAGTATCGTATAATGGGTCATTAGTCGATCGAAGAAGTGGCTCTCACAACACATCAATTTTCCTTGATTCATGAAATTGCTAGGTTTATTCATGCTTCCAATATTTTTCATTTCATATACAATATATCTCTCTTTTTTTCTTTTTTTGGTATTTACAATTGGTTTGTGTAAGGAGCGTTGGGTCGATGACTTACAGGTCAGACGACCTTAGGGCACCGGGCCAAGAAGGACCCGTCGGACCTACTAGCTCAAATCAAGTAACTCCTTATTCATATGCAATCAAGCTAAACCTTTCGGTGCGAGGCACTGATGATTCCTGAGTCGCGGGGATCCGGTTACTCGGTGTCGCCGGGAGAATGGTGCACATATTATTTTTTCTATTCACATATGTTGATTTTTTTCTTTTTTTGGAAAGTATGGGTGGGTTAAGCAAGATCAATCCTTAGTACTGGGTGATATGTTGCTATCCAAGTTTCGAGGGATTATAATCCATTATTCTCAACTATCGCTCTACGGTACAAGCATAAAGTGTATTCACAAGGTTCAACCTAGGTCGGTTTCAAGTACTACTATCTTAGTAACTATGAGGACGGCCAAAGGTAGGATATTACATGGGATTTAAAGATAGAGACATGTCATATTCAAATATCCTAATCGACATCGTGGAAATCGAGCGTGAAAGTTTTAGAAAATTAAATTCAGCTCGAGATTCCACGGATATAAAAATTCGAATTCGAAAATTCTTCAAAACGAATGCAAGTATATACATATGGATGCGTGATGATGCATGATGCATGATGCAGATGCATATATTTTTGGAGTTTTCGGGGGTTTTCAATTTTTTTTGGTTTTTTGATGCATATAGAAACTTAAACGTGATGCATGTGGAAATAAAAGAAAAATGAAAAGAAAAGGAAATAAAATATAAACATGATGCAAATGAAAAGAAAAAGGGGGAAATAAAAAAATAAAGAAAAACAAGCGTGAAATGCTCCTCCCCAAGCTGAACTGAGCGTTGTCCTCAACGCGATAAAAATCATGAGAAAGATAGATTGTGAGAACAAATGTGTGATGGGGAGAGGAGATCCAGATGCATCTCCCCCAAGCTGAAATGAATCGTGCCCTTAGAAAGAGAATGAATGAAATTGAGGGTAACGTGATCATGGGGAGGTGCAAAAGTCATCCCATCAAACAGTGCCACCGTTAGGTGGTTGCAGGGTGAAGGGTGTGAGTGGAAGTGATGGCTCAGATGATGGTGTGGCTGTGGTGTCTGCTGGAGGTGGAGATGAAATGGATGAAGTTATCTCAGATGGATGTGGTGATGGTGTATATGGGGGTGGTGATGGTTCGTTTGGAGATGAGGAAATGACTGTGACATCCTCGGGTGGTGGTGAGGTATGTGAATCAATAGTAGATGTGTGGGGGTGTGTGTGTGGGGGGGGGTGTATTGGAAGATGGTATGGATGTGGCATCAGTGGATGTTGGTGAATAAATGGATGGGTCCACGGTGCTGGACGAGGTGATGGAATACGTGTCAATGGCTGAGGAGATGGTGGTGCTCCCGATGTGAGAGGTGATGTGAGAGGTGGTGTAGAAATGGGTGGAATCACTGTGGTAGGAGGAGGTGAAGGTGGTGCACGTAGAGATGGTGGTGGTGTAGGAATACAATGTGTTGTGGTAGAAATGTGAGACGTCGAGATGGATGGATGCACAGTCTATGATAAATAGGGTGGTTGTGGTATGGTTAGGAGGGCATGTACTGCAGCAAGATAATGACCATGAGCGTGATGTCATCGATAGATGGAGTCAAACTGCGATTGGAGAGTCATGACAATATAGGTGAGTCCATCTACCAAGGTCCTAAACTCATATATGGTGTCCTTGAATCCAGTCAGGGTGCTAATCATGGAGGTTCTAAAATCCCTAAGCTCCTCCTCCACTTAAGTAATATGCTCGAGATGAGAAAGGGGTGGAGCAGTAGTGCTGCTATAGGCTTTGCCATGTTGGCAAGATCTCCTATGGAACTGACTGGGTGTGGGCTTGGTGGTAATTAATGTATGGGACATGGAGGGATGACACGATCATGGATAGGCTGAGGGTGGGCATGAGGCTGTGGCTGTGCAGGGTCAAGCTGAGGCTAAGCAGGTTGTGCCTGAGCACGCTGGGTAAGATCGGAATCAGCTGGAAATATCCACTACATGGTAGTCCTAGTACCAAAATGAGCAGGATTTGGGATTCTAGTGTAGGGGGAGTGGTGGATCCCATGAAACTAGAAGTACCTTCCGTCCCCAATAGCTTTTATCATATGCATATTGGCGAGGATGAAGAGGTCTAGAGAAGTGGGGCCTGTGACAGGGTGCATGGAATCGGGGATCTTGTATGAGACATGAAGAAGCATGTCGATGATAGTGATAAACCCTTTCCAGCAAATACGAGATTGTGGGGTGGCGAGGTGCCTGTCTCAAAATAAGGTGAGCTAATACTCCCAAGAGTAGGAGATCGTGCAAGTAGTACCTGGAGAGTCCAGAATCGAATCCACCGAACAAGTCGACCTGAGCTAACACAAATTCAACTATCAAATAAAATATTACGGTATCAACCACATTTGTGAAGGTGAAAAATGATTTAATGATCGGTATCAAAAGTGTGATTCCTAAAAAGTAGTATGGTGTTGTGAAAGTTTGGTTATCAATGAGATGAATATGCGACGGTTGTGACTTCATTAGGAGTTTATAATCGCTAAAATATCATGTCTTTCAATATCACACAACGCTTCATCTGGTCAAGGCGTGAAGACGTCTTGAAGATGAATCGATAAAAACTAGTTAAAATAGCTGTTTACGCATTACTAGCAACATTGATTTCATTAAACGATAAGCGCAATTATATGTCCAGATTAGAGAACATGAACTAACTAGCCTTATCATGGCCTAGCCATAGGGAGCATCAATAATATCGACAATGAGCAATACCCAACAAATACGATGTAGAAATCAACGTTACGAGCAATTTTAACATGATTTTAAGGCTAAAGACATGAACTTCTACGATTACATACTCCTAATTACATCACAACCATAGCACAAGAAGATTAGCTATTCATGGTGCAAGAAAAATCACAATTCGTAAATGAATACATCGTTCAAGTATCGAAATACAATGAAAAAGCATCAAATACGGAGTATAAGTTCAAGAATTTATCACCAAAACTCCAAGATAGACACCCCAACTCTTTGGAAATAAGGAAAATAGCCTCTGGAATTTATCAGCAACTCCTCTCAGAGAAATATGCACAATAGCCGCCTCAAAAGCTCCAAAATAAGCCAGAATACCACCCAAAAACCCTAGAATACGCTTAAATAATAACATTGCGGGTTTGGGGGCTTAACGGGTCAAAACCCGCTAATATTTTGAATCAAACCCGCTATCTCCGGTCGGCACAAATGTGGGCCGCTCATCCAAGTGGGATGGATCACGGAGCTGACGCGTGTCCCCGAGATGGCAGATCCTCTCGCATCCGTGCCCGTTACGCTCGAGCGCATCCGATTTCGCCTTGGGATAATTATGGACCATCCGATCGAGAGATCTGACGGATACAAGTGTGCCACGTCGCCAAAAGCTGAGAGCGCTGCGTGAGTGACAACGATCGTTGGATCTCAATCCAACAGGCAAGATGAAGCAGCGTCGCCAAGAGCTGATGCCGTTGGATGCGGGCGGGAAAGTTAGAGATCACGCCACGTGGCCCCAAGATTCGTGCAGGGCGTATTTCCAAGCGTATTTCCTCATTTAATTGGTATTTTGCATTCAAAAATTCACAGTAATTAGCACAGATTTCAGAAAAATACAAATAAATAGTCGTTGGAATCGTGAGTCGAGACCTAGCCATAAAAATATAAAAGTGCAGAAATACTCAGTTTATTGCTGTTTTGTGCTTAAATCAAGTGATTTCTTTAATAATTGATGGTATACAAAATACGAACATATTAGAGACTAATTAAGCATCATATAAGCACAAAATAGGGCTAAATAGTGTGTTAAATATGCAATATTCAAACCGAATCACACCTCCCAACTAGCGTTTTGCTAGTCTCTAGCAAAGTGTGCGAAATATGATATCAAATATGCACCTAGATCAACTTATCAGATCTTAAATCACTCACCAACATACTACAATGACAAAAGAAGATGTCCACACACCACTTTCAAGATTTCATGCTCATAAAATAATGGTACTCATGGATTTAAAGATGAAGAACACGTATCTCTCAAATGGACATGAAATTGACTTAACTTCACTATCCATTACTTCATAGCGCATAATATGCAAAATCAATGGTTCACATCTTCAATCAGAGATTCTAACTTGGAGCGTAGATGTATCATGCAAAGCAAGCATAAAGAATAGATTGGTATCAAGACATACACACGTCAATCTTCATTCATAGGAAATCACACCATATCTTGTGCTTTCATTAAGCTTTGGAAATTCTTTTGCCTTGCTAATTATGCACACTTATTCTCTCTTTTTTCTCTTTTATTAGTTCTGCATAACGCGCATAAATCAACATTTGAGAAAAAGGTTATAACTTGGATCGCTCCATCAAATGAATGACTTTCCAGCCAATGACTCCCAAATCAGACGATAATAGGGCATTAGGCCAAAAAGGACCCCTCTGGCTGTACTACTCGAGCCAACCAAGTTATTTATTTAATGACACACTTAGTCATTTTTTTGTTTCTTTTTTTCTCTTTTTTGTTTGCTTTTGTGTTTCTCTTCTCTTTGTGTGCATAAATAACTTAGCAAGATAGCTTTCTCTTCTTAATTCTTTCACAAGAATGGGTTATCCTAATCATTTCAAAAGAAAGTGTAATCTATCTACCCAGAATCACACAAAGCATGCAAATAGTAATGAATAAGAGATAGAAAGCAATGCTCCAGTTATTTTGTGAACTATTAATGTATGAACCTTGGTGTGTTCCATTGAAAGCATACGATTTGCTAATTCATAACTTCTAGATTCATTAAGTCATCAATCAATCCCACCCTTAAAATATATCAACAGGAATTTGCCAAGAGTACTAGCATTCATGTCAAATGAGACTGAAATATTTAACAATAGTGGTGGAAGACAATGAAGCACATGTGTATAGTGGTGAATAGATTTCGAGAATTTTCATCACATAATGTTCATCTCTAGGTGAGCCAAAAAATAATGGTGACAAAACTTGACTCATTTATTATTTTTTGTTTTTTGTTTTTTTCAATGCAAAAAAGGGAACTAAAAAAAGAAAAATCCTAAAAGTTTATACCCTCCCCCTAACTTAAAATACGCATTTTCCTTAATGTTAGGAAGATGGAAGCATGGAAAGAATACACCTGATTAGTTGCCACCCGAAGGTGGATCTGTGAGATCAATGGTGGTATCCTCTCTGGCCCAAAGCTCTTGAAAATGTTTTAGACGTTGTCCGTTGACTTTGAATTCATGGCCGTCCTTCCCATTCACCAAAACCACTGCTCCATGTGGAAAAACTTCTTTGACAAAGTATGGTCACGTCCATTTGGAGCGCAGCTTTCCTGGAAATACATGTAGTCTTGAATTGTACAATAGAACCTTGTCCCCAATTTTGAATTCCTTTTGCAGGATTATCTTGTCATGCACAGCTTTCATCCTTTCTTTTGCTAGCTTTGCATTTTCATATGCCTCTCGTCGTATTTCATCAAGCTCCATGATCTGCAATTTACGAGAGACATTTGGTGAGTCATTAAGCAAATTAAATGTTTTAATTGCCCAAAAAGATTTATGTTCTAATTCAACAGGAAGATGGCAATTTTTTTCCATAAACCAAACGGAAAGGTGACATCCCTAAGATAGTCTTGTATGCTGTCCTGTAGGCCCATAAAGCTTCAGGGAAGCGAAGACTCCAATCTTTGCACGTTGGGTTCACTGTTTTCTGGAGAATATTCTTTATCTCCTTATTCACCAATTCCGCTTTGTCCATTTGTCTGGGGGTGGTAAGGTGTTGAAACTTTATGTGTCACCCCAAATTTCTTCATGAGATTTGCAAAGAGCCTGTTGCAGAAGTGGGAACCTCCATCACTGATAATGGCCTTTGGCACTCCAAAGCGCGAAAAAATGTTCTCTTTCAAAAAGTTCAGTACAATGGAAGCGTCATTGGACCTGCAAGGAATAGCTTCCACCCATTTAGAAACATAATCAATAGTAACCAATACAAATATATAACCAAAAGATGGTGGAAAAGGCCACATGAAATCAATACCCCAACAATCAAATAATTCTATTTCTAGCATGTGATTCAATGACATCATATTTCTTTTTGTTATTCCCCCCAACTGTTGACAACGCACACATGATTTGCAATAAGCATATGCGTCTTTAAACATAGTAGGCCAATAAAAACCACTTTGTAAAATTTTGCCAACAGTTTTATGTGCTGAAAAATGCCCCCACATACCCCATCATGGCAAAAATGTAAAACACTATCAACTCATGGTCGGGTACACATCTCCTTACAATTTGATCTCCACAATATTTAAAAAGATAAGGGTCATCAAAGTAGAATGATCTTACCTCATGCTTGAAACGTTTAAAATCAAGAGAAGACCAATGTGGAGGGGTTCTACCTGTCACCAAATAATTAGCTATATCTGCATACCATGGAAGAGTAGAGATGGCGAAAAGCTGCTCATCTGGGAAGGAATCTCGCAATGGAATATTAGGTGACTCTGTTCCCACCGTCAATCTAGAAAGGTGATCTGCGGCATTTTTTTCCACTCCTTTCTTATCCTTGATTTGAATGTTGAACTCATGCAAAAGAAGAATCCATCGTATAAGTCGAGGTTTCGCATCCTTTTTAGATAGGGTTATTTAGTACCGACCCCCTGTGTTTTCTTCGAAATTAGCAACACCCCCCCTATGGTTTTAATAATTAGTAATACCCCCCCTATGGCACCCAATTTTGGACCCCCCTCCCCCTGTTTAGGGGGGTCTTTCTATAGGCGGGGGAGACCAAATTGGATACAATAGGGGGGGTCTTACTAATTATTGAAACCATAGGGGGGTGTTGCTAATTTCGGAGAAAACACATGGGGTCGGTACTAAATAACCCTTTTAGATAAAAGATATTTAAGTGCAGAATGATATGTAAAGATGAGAATAGGTGATCCCAATATATAGCTTCTGAATTCTCCAACGCAAAACCACCGCAATCAACTCTTTCTCTGTATTAGTATAGTTTCTTTGTGCTTCATTCAACGTCTTACTGGCATAATAGATAACACAAGGAACTTTTCCTTTCTTTTGCCCAAGCACTGACCCCATCGCATAGTCACTTACATCGCACATGATTTCAAATGGAACAGGCCAGTCTGGAACCTGCAAAATAGGGGATGAAACAACTGAGTTCTTTAGTTTATCAAATGAATCTTGACACTCTTGTGTCCATATGAATTCAGTGTTTAAAGTTAATAAGTGGCAGAGGGGGCGGGAGATAGCGCTGAAATCCTTTATGAATCTTCGATCGAATCCTGCATGGCCTAAAAAGGATCGTATGTCCTTGACGCATTTTGGTGTATGCAACTTCTCAATCACCTCAACTTTCGCCCTGTCTACCTGAATACCTGCTTTAGAGACAAGGTGACCAAGAACCAAACCTTCAGTTGTCATGAAATGACATTTTTCCCAGTTTAGCAGTAGATTTTTTTCCTGGCACCTGTGCAAGACAAGAGCTAAGTTAGATAAACAATTTTTAAATGAAGTGCCATATACAGAAAAATCATCCATAAACACTTCAATAATCCTTTCAACCATATCGCTAAATATGCTCAACATGCAACACTGAAAAGTAGCAGGCGCATTGCATAATCCAAAAGGCATCCTTCTAAAAGCGAAAGTTCCAAAGGGATAAGTGAAGGTAGTCTTCTCTTAATCCTCTGGAGCAATCTCTATCTGATAATAGCCAGAATAACCATCTAGAAAACAGTAATATTCATTACCTGCCACTCTTTCCAAAATTTGATCAATGAAAGGTAATGGAAAGTGGTCTTTTCGTGTTTTAGAATTTAACTTTCTGTAGTCAACACACATCCTCAAACCTGTGGTGGTTCGCATATGTATAAGCTCATTATTCTCATTTTTTTACCATGGTTAAGCCTGATTTCTTTGGGACCACCTGTATGGGACTAACCCAACTGCTATCAGAAATAGGATATATTATACCTGTAGCAAGTAGCTTAAGAACCTCTCCCTTAACAACCTCTTTTAATGTCGGATTTAAACGACGTTGCATTTCACATGTAGGTTTGGCATCATCCTCAAGATAAATATGGTGAGTGCAAATTAAATGATTTATACCGGTAATATCCGCAATAGACCATCCAATGGCCCCTTTGTGTTCTCTAAACACATCAAGCAAAGAATGTTCTTGTTCAAGCGTGAGTTTAGAGGATATTACCATAGGGAAGGTTTCCTCCTTTCCAAGGAAAGCGTATTTCAAGTAGTCTGGCAAGGGCTTCAACTCTAACTTTGGATGCTCAATCTCTGAAGGTTGTTGTGGTGGTAATTCCACTGGCAATGTTTCAAACTTTGGCACCCATGCATCTCTTGGTCTTTCATTTTTGCCCTGCACAAAATAAGACTCATCAATATCGTCTGAATTATAATCAATAAAATTAGATGAGCATTCATACTTAGCTTCAAAATATCTTCAATCAAATTCTCAATAAAACATACCTCTTTCAATTCATCAACACTTGCTGGTGACTTACATGATTTAAAAATGTTCAGCTCAAGTTCCATGCTACCAAAACTTATCTTCAATTATCCACCCCTACAATTTATCATAGCGTTGCAAGTTGCTAGGAATGGACTTCCCAATATGATAGGAGTGAAGTTACCTGATTGTGGCCCATGTATGTCAAGGACGATAAAGTCCACTGGATAATTGAATTTGTCCACTTGGACCAACACATCTTCCACGCATCCTCGTAGGATTTTTACCGACCTGTCTGCCAACTGTAGAACCACATGTGTCGTTTTCAGCTCCCCCAATCCTAACTTCATGTAAACAGAGTAAGGGAAAATGTTAACACTAGAACCCAAGTCAAGTAACCAAATTTATTGGTTCCTATAATGCATAGGATAGTAGGAGAACCTGGATCCTTATATTTGGGAGGAGTGTCATGTTGTACCATTGCACTTACCTGTTGTGTTAGGAATGCTTTCCTTTTCACATTACGACTCTGTTTCACAGTGCTTAACTCCTTCAAAAATTTAGCATATGCAGGCACTTGGTTGATTGAATCAAGTAATGGGATATCAATTTTTACCTGCTTGAAGATATCTCTTATCTCTGCCTGATACTTATCTTTTGATGGTGGAGTAAGTCTATGTGAAAATGGAGCTGGAGGAATATATGGTTCTGGCTCTCTTTCTGCGACCTCTTCCTCAACATGCAACTTTTCAGGTGCTTGTACTTCCTCTTTTTCTTCAAATGGTTGTTCATGTCTAGGCATTTTTGGCTTTTCAATTTCACGTCCGCTATGCAATGTAGTCACTGCCTGACATGGTTTGACGTTGTTTCCTGAAAAAGAAGACGAAGGATTTGTATTAGGATTTGCAACAGGCTGAGCTGTTAATTTACCTTTGTCCTGTGATGCTATAAATCTTGCAAAATTCTCAGTGAGTTGTTGTTGCTTTTGTACCATCTGTTGGACTGTAGCAGTGAGACTCTGAATTTCATTGCTCTGCTCCCTTTTCCCTTGGTAGTTGCTATGGTTGTAATAGGGAGTAGTCGTCTACTGCTTCTGCTGGTATGAAGTATCTCCTTGATTTGATTGGTTCTTCCAATTGGAATTGTACCCTTGATTCGCCACCCAATTCACCTCTGCCTCTTGATTTCTACCTAACTCTTTTATTGCTGGAATCAATGGGCAGACGGTAGTATCATGAACTGGCTTCTCACATATGACGCAGTATGGCTTTGATGTGACTACTTTTGCTGCTCTTAAATCAATGTTTTGTAGCTTTTGCATAACCAATGCCTCTACTTGCACCATCAATACATCTTCAGGTTTTAAAGTCTGCAAGCCTCCTCTTGTTTGTTGCACAGACATAGTCCTGTCAAATTTTGAAGTTGGCTCCCATCTTCTCGCATTTTCTGCAATGTTCTCTAAATATGTCCAAGCCTCCGTTGGCGTCTTCTCAAAGAAGCCTCCATTGCACATCATTTCTACAGATTGCTTCGTATTAGGTTGCAATCCATTGTAAAAGAACCCAATGGTACGTCCCTTGTCAAAACCATGATGTGGGCACGCTAACAGTAGTTCCTTGAACCTTTCCAAAGCTTGATCATATGCTTCGGTTTCCTTCTACGAAAAAGACATGATGTTCCTCTTTAAAGCCCGAGTCCTGTGTAAAGAAAAGAATTTTTTTAGAAACTCAGTTTGCATCGTTAGCCAAGAAGTAATAAATCAAGGAGGCAATGCATTGAGCCAATTTTTGCATTATCTTTTAACGAGAATGGAAAAATTTTAAGATAGACAACATCATTACTAACTTTTCCATCTAGTTTTGTAGAGCATGCTTCTTCAAATGTTTTAATATGCAAATAGGGATTTTCCCTATCCTCGCAATGGTAAGATGGGAGGATTTGGATCACCCCTACTTTAAGCGAAAAAGAATGAGCACCATCAGGCAACACAATACATGATTCAGAAGCAACTCTAGTGGGCATATATGTAGCACTCAATGGTAATTCTTGTGGAGTGTGTGCAAGGTGTTGTTCGTCAGCCATGTTTTCAACTCTTATCAATCTGTGTGAAGTGGAGGTCATATGCCACATAAACTAGCAAAGAGATATTTTTTTTTGTTTTTCAATAATAAAACTAAGCTATAAAGTGGAAGGATCTCACCGAGTACTCCTTTGGAAAGCTGAAAACGTGGATCAAAGATACCGTTGTCCCCGGCAACGGTGCCAAAAACTTGCCTGTCTTAAAATAATGTGAGCTAATACTCCCAAGCGTAGGAGATCGTGCAAGTAGTACCTGGAGAGTCCAGAATCGAATCCACAGGACAAGTCGAACTGAGATAACACAAATTCAACTATCAAATAAAATATATGGATGAGAAAACAACCACCTTTGTGAAGGGGAAAAATGATTTAACGATCGGTATCAAAAGTGTGACTCCTAAAAAGTAGTACGGTGTAGTGAAAGTTTGGTTATCAATGAGATGAATATGCTACGGTTGTGACTTCATTAGGAGTTTATAATCGCTGAAATATCATGTCTTTCAATATCACACAACGCTTCACCCGGCCAAGGCTTGAAGACCTCGGAAGATGAATCGATAAAAACTAGTTAAAATAGCCGTATACGCATTACTAGCAACGTTGATTTCATTAAACGATGAGCGCAATTATATGTCCAGATTAGAGAACATGAACTAACTAGCCTTATCAGGGCCTAGCCATAGGGAACATCAATAATATCAACAATGAGCAATACCCAACTGTTACGACTACTTTGACAGGGTCCGGAGGAGCCAAGTCAACCATGACCAGTCAACCAGCCAAACTACGGCCTCGGGCTCCGGCCCAAGGATCTTACAGGCGGGTCGCGTTTCTCCACCCACGACGAAGGCCCAAGAGATTGCCCGCTTCTGTAGCGGAGGAAATCGGGGCCCAAATCGAGGAAGCCTTCGCCAAATATGGCAGCCGCCCCGTGCCATCATGATCCGCCAATTATGGCAGCCACCTTCATGGCTCGCCAAATATGGCAACCGACTTCATAGCCAGGCTTAATGGTCATCATTCCCCCGCCATTATGGCCCGCCAATTATGGCAACCGCAATGCCAATTACTCCAGCCTTCATGGCCCGCCAATTATGGCAATCACTTATGGACATGACTCCACCTTCATGGCGTCATCAAGTGGGCGCAATTAGAGGGGGTCAACCCTTCCCCATTTGCACGACCCCATGAATGGCGGCCATGATGTCACGTCATGGCACATGATGAGCATGGTTCGTCTATATGAGGAGGGGGCGGGCGTCATTTGGAAGGGGCGGGATCTTCACCACCTACAACGGAGGTACCTCATACTCCCATCTTACACCTTCTTCCACCTTGAATATTTCTCCTCCAAAGCTCGGCCCGAGGACTCGAGTATCGGTCTCTCCGCGAGCCATACTCGATCCCACCGAGCACTTATCAGGCCAGATCTGAATTTGGCATCGGAGGGGCTTCGGTCGGAACCAAGGTCCGACCCCCCTGACGAGCTCTCTCGTCTATTCAGGTCCAGGAGTTCCAGCGACACCGAGGCTACCCCTCGGCATCCTTCCAGCCGGAGCCGAGCGCCCTCGTCCATGACCTCATTCGTCTCCTCCGTCACGAGGACGTCGCTCTGCCGAGGCTACCCCTCGCCGAGCCGACGCGAGGATCCGCGCGCCCCGCTGCGAGCGACTCTGCCTTCAACCGATCCCGGAGGCTGTCATCTCGCCGAGGCTACCCCTCGGCCCGCCAAAGAACAGAGCCGTGCCTTTCCGCTCGAGCGACCGCGCCGTCGGTCGACCCCACCGGTCATCTCCATCTCGAGTGACAGCCACGACAACTCGGGGGTCCCGCGCATCCCCTCTTTGACCGCGTTGACCACGCACCCTCCATACTATTAATGTGTTCTGCTAAAATTAGCAGAAACATTTGGCGCCGTCTGTGGGAACCGAGTCGACACCTACGACGTCAACCGCATCGGTAGCGACTCATTCCATGATCTAAAACCCGTCTCCCCGTAAAGACTAGATGGGATTCCCCCTCCCGCGATCCAAGATTGATGCTGTGGGTGGAGCAGAAGACTAGCGTTGGGCTGGAGAATTCGCACCAGATCGTTTCCCTTTTCCTCTCAAAAGTGAGCAGCTCGAGTTGATTCTCTTCATCGCCACCAGGTCTGATCCCGAGCGATACGTCGAACATTGCTCCTCTTCCGACCTTGATCCCTTCGTCCGTTTTTCCTCCATCTCCATGAAAGGGGAGAGCCGAATCTGAGCCCGCCTCTCCTCAAAGAAGCCGAACGTCGCTCCGACATCTGCACCTCAACATGCATCCTAATGTTCGTGACCGTCTCATCGCCAAGAGGAGGCCAACCAGTCCAGGCCGAGGCCGAGGCTAACCAGTGCAGGCGGAGGTCGAGGCCGACCCCTGAGGAGGCCGAGGCCGACCCCTGAGGAGGCCGACCAGTCCAGGCCGAGGCCGAGGCTGACCAGTGCAGGCTGAGGCCGAGGCCGACCCCTGAGGAGGCCGACCAGTCCAGGCCGAGGCCGAGGCTGACCAGTTCAGGCCGAGGCCGAGGCCGACCCCTGAGGAGGCCGACCCCTGAGGAGGCCGACCAGTTCAGGCCGAGGCCGAGGCCGACCTCAGAGGAGGCTGACCAGTCCAGGCCGAGGCCGAGGCTGACCAGTGCAGGCTAAGGCCGAGGCCGACCCCTGAGGAGGCCGACCAGTCCAGGCCGAGGCCGAGGCTGACCAGTTCAGGCCGAGGCCGAGGCCGACCCCTGAGGAGGCCGACCAGTTCAGGCCGAGGCCGAGGCCGACCTCAGAGGAGGCCGACCAGTCCAGGCCAAGGCCGAGGCTGACAAGTGCAGGCTGAGGCCGAGGCCGACCCCTGAGGAGGCCGACCAGTCCAGGCCGAGGCCGAGGCTGACCAGTGCAGGCTGAGGCCGAGGCCGACCCCTGAGGAGGCCGACCAGTCCAGGCCGAGGCCGAGGCTGACCAGTTCAGGCCGAAGCCGAGGCCGACCCCTGAGGAGGCTGACCAGTTCAGGCCGAGGCCGAGGCCGACCTCAGAGGAGGCCGACCAGTCCAGGCCAAGGCCGAGCCTGACCAGTGCAGGCGGAGGCCGAGGCCGACCCCTGAGGAGGCCAACCAGTCCAGGCCGAGGCCGAGGCTGACCAGTTCAGGCCGAGGCCGAGGCCGACCCCTGAGGAGGCTGACCAGTTCAGGCCGAGGCCGACCCCAGAGGAGGCCAGCCAGTCCAGGCCGAGGCCGACCCCTGAGGAGGCCGACCAGTCCAGGACGAGGACGAGGCCGACCAGTCCAGGCCGAGGCCGACCCCAGACGAGGCCGACCAGTTCAGGCCGAGGCCGAGGCTGACCAGTCCAGGCCGAGGCCGAGGCCGACCCCATAGGAGGCTGACCAGTTCAGGCCGAGGCCGAGGCTAACCAGTTCGGCCGAGGCCGAGGCCGACCCCAGAAGAGGCCGAAGCCGACCCAGCAAAAAGGTCAAACTGTCCTCTTCCCCCTTGCTAATTAATGGTGTGCTTTCAGACAACTACAAGAGCTTCCCTAACAATTCTCCTCTCTTAAACTTCTTGCGAGATGGTGATAAAAAGCCACATCCTCCGGTTTCAACAAATGTCTCACAAAAAGCTTGTAGATAAGGCTGCCATGGTCGCGACAACGCCGGAGCACACGGCGACCGGCATTACGGCCTCGGCCAACTTGAGGGAGAGGCGCAAGGAGTGCGTCTAGATCCAGGGACGGGCCAGAAAGACGCGGGGCTACGAGTGGCCTGGCAAGGTCGCCAAGGAGAATGAGATCTCGATCGAGTTCAGACAAGAGACAACACCGACGACCCTCGCAGGCGTCGGGCTTAGCCCCGACTCGGCCTTCATCGATGGCCCTACCACCATCTCTGGCCATTGTCTTGACGTCCGCCATACCAACACCGTGCTGCCATCGCCAAGCATATGGGCTGAGCTCCCATCACTGTGCCGCGCTTGCCGAGCTACCTTGGTCGTACCGCCAAACAGACAAAAGCGGGAGCCGGAGCGAGAGCAGGAGCTGGAGCAGGAGCAAGGATCCAGACAAAAGATGGAGCCGGAGCCGGAGCTGGAACTGGAGCAGAAGCTAGGATCCAGACAAAAGCTGGAGCCGGAGCTGGAGCAGAAGCTAGGATCCAGACAAAGCTGGAGCCGGAGCGGGAGATGCGGTCCAGACAAAAGCTATAGCTGGAGCTGGAGCTGAATTTGGAAATAGAACAAGAGCTGTGTCTAGACGAGGCCGACCCATCCAAGAGGAGGCCGACCACACCAGTTCAACCGACCCAGGAGGAGGCCGACCAGACAAGTCCGACCGCCTTGCCAAGTATCTGAGTTTCAACGCCAAGCCACCTCGTCAAGCTTACAAAGTTATCCCTAGTGCGATGGGGCTGTTGAACCAGTCGAGCATCCAGACCGCTCCTCCGACCGTGGCCGAGCCGTTTTACCGAAGCACCACCGTCTGAGTTCGAGCAACCAAGCAGCTCCTCCGATCGAGGCCGACCAGTTCAGGCCGAGACCGAGGCCGACCCCAGAGGAGGCCGACCGGTCCAGATGAGTCGGACCACCCTTCCAAGCCTCCGAGCCACCTTGTCTCAAAGTCGTCCTCATCCTGGCCAAGCCGATCTGGCCGAAGCACCCCCGTCCGAGTTCAAGCACCCAGATCGCTCCTCCAACCATGCTGCTGGGTCCCCGCTTGCCGAACAACTCCTGCATCCACCGATCTGGACGAAGCAATGGCAGAGCGCCGCCATGGAATCTTCGAAAGGCTTCACAAGGTCCTCACCCTTTTCACCGGCCGTAATCCGAGGGGCAACTCCCCTCGCCACCGGGCGGATCTCCTTTGCCGGCCGTAAGCCAAGGGGCAACTCCCCTCGCCACCGGGCGGATCTCCATCGCCGGCCGTAAGCCGAGGGGCAACTCACCTCGCCACCGAGCGGATCTCCTTCGTCGGCCGTAAGCCGAGGGGCAACTCCCCTCGCCACCTGGCGGATCTCCTTTACCGGCCGTAAGCCGAGGGGCAACTCACCTCGCCACCGAGCGGATCTCCTTCGTCGGCCGTAAGCCGAGGGGCAACCCCCCTCGCCACCGAGCGGATCTCCTTCGTCGGCCGTAAGCCGAGGGGCAACCCCCCTCGCAACCGAACGAACGGATCGGTCAAAGAGCTGGGGCAACCCCCCCAGTAGGCCGAGCACTCCTTCGTCGGCCGTAAGCCGAGGGGCAACTCCCCTCGTCACCGAACGAATCTCCTTCGTCGGCCGTAAGCCGAGGGGCAACTCCCCTCGCCACCGAACGAATCTCCTTCGTCGGCCGTAAGCCAAGGGGCAACTCCCCTCGCCACCGGGCGGATCTCCTTCGCCGGCCGTAAGCCGAGGTGCAACTCACCTCGCCACCGAGCGGATCTCCTTCGTCGGCCGTAAGCCGAGGGGCAACTCCCCTCGCCACCGGGCGGATCTCCTTTACCGGCTGTAAGCCGAGGGGCAACTCACCTCGCCACCGAGCGGATCTCCTTCGTCGGCCGTAAGCCGAGGGGAAACTCCCCTCGCCACCGAGCGGATCTCCTTCGTCGGCCGTAAGCCGAGGGGCAACTCCCCTCGCAACTGAACGAACGGATCGGTCAAAAAGCTGGGGGCAACCCCCCCAGTAGGCCGAGCACTCCTTCATCGGCCGTAAGCCGAGGGGCAACTCCCCTCGCCACCGAACGAATCTCCTTCGTCGGCCGTAAGCCGAGGGGCAACTCCCCTCGCCACCGAACGAATCTCCTTCGTCGGCCGTAAGCCGAGGGGCAACTCCCCTCGCCACCGAACGGATCTCCTTCGTCGACCGTAAGCCGAGGGGTAACTCCCCTCGCAACCGAACGAATCTCGGACCGACGATCTATCGTCACTAGCCAACTCCGCAGGACGAACCAAATTCTACAGAAAGAGCAACTTCTTCCCCATTATACTACATCTCCCGACCTCTACCTCAACAATGGTAGAGCTCAGAAGATGGGGGCAATTGTTACGACTACTTTGACCGGGTCCGGAGGAGCCAAGTCAACCACGACCAGTCAACCAGCCAAACTACGGCCTCGGGCCCCGGCCCAACGATCTTACGGGCGGGTCGCGTTTCTCCACCCACGACGAAGGCCCAAGAGATTGCCCGCTTCTGTAGCGGAGGAAATCGGGGCCCAAATCGAGGAAGCCTTCGCCAAATATGGCAGCCGCCCCGTGCCATCATGATCCACGAATTATGGCAGCCACCTTCATGGCTCGCCAAATATGGCAACCGACTTCATGGCCAGGCTTAATGGTCATCATTCCCTCGCCATTATGGCCCGCCAATTATGGCAACCGCAATGCCCATTACTCCAGCCTTCATGGCCCGCCAATTATGGCAATCACTTATGGCCATGACTGCACCTTCATGGCATCATCAAGTGGGCGCAATTAGAGGGGGTCAACCCTTCCCCATTTGCACGACCCCATTGTTACGCCTATTTGACCGAGACCCAAAAGACACGAGCCCAGGAGCCCGACTACTGGCCGAGAGCCCATCTGCATCCTCAAGCCCATTCTACAAAGGCCCTGTAAGGGATCTTCTCGAATGTCGATCCGACCCGGCCCCGATAACCCGCTGGTCACTCGCCCACTCCTGCGAAAACGCTCCCCCGGACGCGCGACCACTAAATGGCGGTAATGGGGAGGTGCTGGGATGGCGAAGAGAGCGGCGGTGAGGGGGCGGATTGATGGGGCACGATCGAGGGCAGGCGTGGGACGTGGGCCAGAGGCAATCACGCTGGGGGCTCTACAAAAGGGCTAGGAAGACGACGAAGAAGGGGACCGCATCTCAGGTATCTAAAACCTAAGGTACTCCATCAACGACCTAGCTCCCCCATCCTATCTCCTTCCTCCCCCGCTCGCACCGTGAGACGCCATTCCGATCTCCTCACGAGTCAAACCGTCTCCGCCGGGCCTCCTCTTTCAGATCTCTATCTGACTTAGGCATCGGAGGGGATTTGGCCGGAACCTAGGTCCGGCCCCCTGACGAGCGTTCTCGTCTACGCAGGTGGACAGCTGATCAACGGGCCGAGGCTTCCCCTCGCCCCTCTCCAACCTCACAGTCAATTGGACGAGTGAGGCTTACCCTCACCGTCCGCCCGCCGAGGCCGAGCACATCCTACCGAGGCCGAGCGACTCAACTTGGTCCGAGGCTTCCCCTCGCCCTTCGCCGACCGTGTCTCTAGCTGGACGACCGAGGCTACCCCTCGTCTTCCTTCCTCCGAGGCCGTGCTCGTCCGACCGAGGCCGAGCGTCTCAACCTGGGCCGAGGCTTCCCCTCGTCCCATCTGCACCGATTCGAAGCCCCCGAGGGACCCAAGCGGACCCCTTGACCACGTTGACCGGGTTATCCACGGTCAACGCTCTGTAGTGAGAAAACACTCTGAAACATCTGGCGCCGTCTGTGGGAACGAACTGTCCCACGAAGAAACACACCACATCTGCGATGACGCGACCTCCCTCATCTCGGCGAAAGGAAAGCGGGGCCCTGACGCGAGGCGACAGGGCCCGCCATCGCTGGCAAGAATGGGCACGGGCCCGACGCGAGGAGGATCGTGAGAAAAGGGCCGGGAAGCCCTCCCCTTCCCCACCGATCGGGAGACCGAGTGCATCCGTAACGGCGCGCAGCTCGGACGTGGCTTTGGTGGTGTCAGTGGTCATAGACACTACCATGGTACGACGGCTGCTTGTCGACACCGGCAGCTCCTGTGACGTCCTCTTTATGTCAACCCTGGAAAAGATGGGGCGGTGGAAAGAAGACTTACGACCCCGCTCGGGTCCCGTGGTTGGATTCACGGGTCACTCCACCCCCATCATCGGCACGATCCATCTCCCGGTAACGCTCGGAGACGCACCAGACTCGGTGACCCTGGCGGTGGAATTCATCGTATTGGGGATCGGGTCGGAATACAATGGGATCATCGGCCGACCCCTACTCAACGCCGTTGGCGCGGTAGTCTCGACCCTCCATCAGACTATCAAGTTCCGAACGCCGGGGGGGATGGGGCAAGTCGAAGGCGACGCGGGGAGACCGAGTACCTGCTATCAACTGGCGGAGGAAGGCCCCGAGGATCGTCTAGCCGACCGGATGGCCGCGCTCGACTTGAGGAGTGGGCCTAGACCCGCCCCTGCGGAGGAGCAGGAGCAAATCCCGGTCACGGACATCGAGGGCCGGTTCGTCTCGATCGGGAGAGGGCTGAGCCAGGACCTGAGGGATCAGCTGATCGAATGCCTGGAGGCGAACCTGGACATCTTTGCTTGGTCACCGGAAGACATGCCCGGCGTAGACCCCCAGGTGATCGTCCACCAGATCAACGCCGACCCCAACTTCAAGCCGGTTAGGCAGAAGAAGCGCAACCTGGGCGGTGAGAAGATGAAGGCAGCCTCCGAGGAAGTGGAGCGTCTCCTTGATGCCGGCTTCATACGAGAGGTCTGGTACCCGGAGTGGCTGTCGAACGTGGTGATGGTCAAGAAACCCAACGGGAAGTGGCGAATGTGCGTGGACTTCAGTGACCTCAACAAGGCCTGCCCCAAGGACAGCTACCCCCTGCCGCGCATCGACCACCTGGTGGACAACGCCTCGGGGTACGAGATGCTAAGCTTCATGGACGCTTACTCCGGATACAATCAAGTCCAGATGGACCCCTGGGACGAAGAGATGACAGCCTTCACGACGGACCGGGGAACTTACTGCTACAAGAAGATGCCCTTTGGCTTGAAGAACGCGGGGGCCACCTACCAGAGAATGGTCAACAAGGTTTTCAGCTCCCAGATCGGGAGGAACCTGGAAGTCTACGTCGACGACATGCTTGTCAAGTCAAGGCGACCGGAAGACCACATCGCCGACTTGCGGGAGACCTTCGAGCGGTTGCGGCGGCACCACATTTGGCTCAACCCCGCGAAGTGCACGTTCGGGGTAAGATCTGGCAAATTCTTGGGATTTATGATAACTAACCGTGGCATTGAAGCTAATCCCGACAAGATCGAGGCGATGATCAACATGCGCGAGCCGACGATGATCAAAGAGCTACAGAGGCTGAACGGGCGCATCGCAGCCTTGGGGCGATTCCTTTCCAAATCAGCGGAAAGATCGCTCCCCTTCTTCAAGGTCCTAAGGAAAGCGATCGCGGAACCTCCAGACAATAGGAAGACGATACTTTGGGACGAAGACTGCTCCAGAGCGTTCGGAGACCTCAAAGAGTATCTCCGCAGCCCACCTCTCCTATCCAAACCACGGGAAGGGGAGTCGCTGAGCCTTTACCTGGCGTGCGCGGAGGAAGCTGTGAGTTCGGTGCTGATCCGGGAGGACGGTGGGGTGGAATGGCCGGTATATTACACGAGCCGGGTCTTGAAGGGGGCGGAGATGCGATACTCGCCCATGGAGAAACTGGCGTACGCCCTCGTCCTCTCAGCGCGAAGGCTCCGACCCTATTTCCAGGCCCACACCATACTGATCCTGACCGACTCGCAACTGGAGCAGAACCTCAAGAGATTCGATCGGATGGGAAGGATGCTAAACTGGGGAGTGGAGCTGAGTGAGTTCAACCTCCGATTCAAACCGCGCACGGCCATCAAAGGGCAGGCCCTGGCCGACTTCATCGCCGAGTGCACAACGGAAGGAAATGGCCCCCCGGAGGAAGAAGGCCCGGCGACGGTAATTGCTCAACCCCTGTCCTTTCTTTCGGCTGACCACTTTCAGCCAGGGGATCCAGGAGCGTGGATAGTCCATGTGGACGGGTCGGCCACACAGTCAGGAGGCGGGGCCGGGATTGCAATCCGATCTCCGGAAGGGAACATTGTGGAATACGCGTTGCGGTTCGAGTTCCCAGCCACGAACAACGTGGCGGAATACGAGGCAGTGAGCAACGGCCTGAGGCTGGCCCTGGAGCTCGGGGCCGAGTCCGTCCGCCTCCTCAGCGATTCGAAGCTCATTGTCAACCAACTCTTGGGGAGTTACGAGGCACGGGAGGAGGCGATGCAGAGATATCTCCCTGTCGCCAGAGCGGCGATGTCCAAGTTCAAGGACGTGGAAGTCTTGCACCTCCCGCGATCAGAGAATGCGCGGGCAGATGCGTTGTCGAAGCTGGCCTCGTCCTCGCCAAAGGAACTGGGCCGCACCATCTACGTGGAGAACCTGCAGTCCCCCAGCACGGAGGAGCACGAGGTGATGGCGATCGACCAAGAACCCACCTGGATGGACCCGATCATCCGGTACCTCACTCATGGAGAGGTGCCGACCGATGGGGACGAACGCCGAACCCTGGAGAGAAAGGCGCTCCGATACGTGATCCATGAAGGGACGCTCTACCGGAGACGCTGGACCAAGACAGACGTCCTCCCATACCTGAAGTGCATCGGACCGCAGGAAGCTGACTACGTCCTACGGGAGGTTCACGACGGGATCTGCGGGAATCACCACGGGGGCAAGGTAGTCGCACAAAAGATCTTGAGGCAGGGATACTACTGGCCAACCCTGACCCGAGATGCAGCAAGCTACGTCCAAAAATGCCAAGAATGCCAGAGGTATGCCCACCACATCTCGACTCCCCCGTCAGAGCTCATTCCTATCGTGAGCCCCATCCCCTTTGCGAAATGGGGGCTCGACATCCTCGGACCGTTTAAACCGGGACGAGGGCAGCGGAAGTATCTGATTGTGGCGGTAGACTACTTCACCAAGTGGGTCGAGGCCGAACCGCTGGCCACCATCACTTGGAAGAAAGCAAAAAGCTTCGTGTGGAATTCCATCATCTCCAGATTCAGAGTGCCACGGGCCATCGTCACGGACAACGGGAAGCAGTTCGACTCCGCAGGGTTTAAAGATTTTTGCGAGGAATGGGGAATCAAGCTTCTCTTCGCCTCTGTAGCGCACCCCCAGACCAACGGAATGGCGGAAGCGGCCAACAAATGCATCATAGAGCCCCTCCGGAAGAAAGTGAAAGACGCCGAAGGGAGCTGGCCAGAAGAGCTCCCCGGGATACTCTGGTCATACCGGACGACCCACAAGGAGGCCACTGGCGAGACCCCGTTCATGCTCACCTACGGGGCCGAGGCGGTGGTACCGGTCGAGTTGGGCGAAGAATCTCTCCGCCTCAAATACTTTGACGAAGATAGGAACTCGCAGGGTCTGGAGCTCAGTCTGGAGCTCCTCGACGAGCGACGGGAGCAGGCATTGGCCACCATCATCCGCTAGAAGCAGAAGGTGGCCCGATACTACAACGCTCGGGTGCGGGGAAGAAGCTTCCACCTCGGGGACCTGGTCCTCCAGAAAGCGGGCTTCAACACTGATACCGCTCGCAAAGGGAAGCTCGCGGCTAGGTGGGAGGGACCCTACAAAGTCATCGAGGTCCTCGGACCCGCAGCCTACCGACTAGCTGATATGGAGGGGAGGATTCTCACTCACACTTGGAATACGGAACATTTACGCAAGTACTTTCAGTAAATGTATCATTTCCTATGAAATAAATTTATTTTGAATTCATTCCTTTCCAGATAAAGCAAAAAGATATACAGAGAGGCGCACGAGGAGGCCGAGGGGCATTCCCCTCCCTCATTTTTCTCCGGGGGCACCAGCGGGGCCACAAGCTGGCAGCACGCTAGGGTCTCCCCCCCACTCCGTTCGTCGGCAGGGTACACCCGAAGATCCTTGAAGTTGACCCCCGAGAGTGGGAACTTCTTTTGGATCTCGGACTGGCACCGGGCGAAGCCCTTCTCGTACGCCTCCGACAAGGCGGTCTCCACAAAGGAGGTGGCATACTCCGCCACGGCATCCCGAGCGATCCGGGCCGGATCCACCTCCTCGAGCCCACGCATCCGGGCCTCTAAGGTCTCGATCTGGCGTTGGTGCTCCGCCCTCTCCTGCTCCTCCGCCGCTTCCAGACGATCGGAGAGCTCCAAGGCCTCGGAGGCAGCAGCAGGGTTGGGGATCTGCTCGGCTCCTCCAGACGCGTCGGCACCTTTCAAAAGCTCGGCGAGCCGCGCCTCGGCCTCCGACTTCGCAGCCAGAGCCAAGGCTCTCTCCCGGTCTGCCACCTCCAGAGCAGAGGACAGCTCAGTTATGCGGGAGTCCAGGGACTGGACCCGTGCTTCCTCCAACTGACCTGCCTCCTCCTCCTCGTCGGGGGCCTCAAGGCCCCGCCCGGCATCGGATTTGGCTTTGGGAAGAACCGCGAATTGGCGTCTCATCGAGAGGCCCACTGAGGACAGCTGCACCAAGGCAACAAAGGTAAGACATCGAGAACAGCAGGAGGATAAGCAGAAACACACTACCTGTTGACCAGCCTGAATCACGAAGGTGGCCAAACAGTCACCTCTGACTCCGTCCAACACCACCTGATCGGGAGGGAGACAGCAGTTCTCGGCCACTCGAGCGGCGGCTCCGCTGCTCGAGAACACCGATTCCTTCTCCCCCACTGGGAAGCGTGGACGAAGAAGACCCTCCCCTGACGAAGGGAACTCGCCAGGAGCAGAACGGAACGCGCCAAGATACCGACTGTAGGCGTCAGGGAGAGAGCCATCCGGGAGAGGTGAAGGGCCGGCCCACGGCCAGGCAACCTCAACGGGGGTGGGTTGAGGTCGATCAGCAGTCGGCTGGACATCGACCCCCTCGACCCCCTCACGGACCCTCTTGGAAGACCCCAGCAAGGGGAGGGAGGGAGACGACACCTTCTTCTGTTTTGAGCCTCCGGTTGCGGTCACAACCCGCTGCTTTTTCCGGACCTCCAACACATGATCCCTTCTGCGTGGATCCGGGTTTGGGACCTGCATGAGAGCGCTGGCAGGAGAAGGACCGAGAGGGAACCCACCTGCACTCAAAGAAGAGATGAGAGACCGAGGAGAGCCCATGCGACCTCGAATGGCGAACACTCGGGGAAGCTTACCTAGGGGCCACACCATCTTGCGCAAGTTGTGGTCGTTAAAGAGGACATCGATCGAACGCTCCCTCGCAGGAATCGCCAGCATGTCCTTCGCCGTCTGCTGCTCGGAAACCGTCGGCTCCCCCAGATCGAGGATGACTGCACCAGCCGCCTCCCACCGAACCGGGAAGGGTACACTCGATGGGAATGTGACAAACACGTATTCCCCCTTCCAGCATTTCAGGGAGCTCGGCAACCCCAGCACCAGGGACATCTTCGGGCGGGCGCTGATGTAAATCCGCGCCCCCGATTGGTGGTGGCTCAGGCGGTAGAACTGGGCAAAGAGGCGAAGAGAGGGCACCACGCCCTTCAGCATGCAGACAACGACGAACCCGACGAGGAGCCCGACGGCGTTGGGACAGAATTGACACAGGCACACGTTGTGGGCCTGAAGGAACTCAACGATAAAAGGATGGAGCGGGAAACGAAGCCCGAAGCGGAAGCACTTCTCATATATTCCGACCTCGTTGGGGCCAGGGAAGCAGACCCGCTCGTCAGCCCCGGGGGCACGAGCCGAGTAGGGCGGAAGCAAGTAGGCGGAGCGCATGCTCCCGATGGCGGTGGCACAGATCGACGAAGGCCACAACAAGACCTCTGGGGGCACCCCTGAAAGATCATCCCCGTGCTGACTAATCGCCGAAGAAGTGCCACCCGCCGGACCTGGAGCTGCGTCACGCTCCGACCGAACCGAACCCATGGCAGAGGAAGACGACATGAGGCAGAGCTCAGGCAGAATAGGGATCGGCGCAAAGAAGAAAGCGACGGGATGGCGGCTCACGAACCCCTCGGCTTCTCAACTTAAGACGACCCCGCGAGCGGTGGGGATAAGCTTGCAGCTACACGTGGCAGCATCTGAAGGCCGACGACGCTTCGGAACCCGCGCCTTAAAAATATCGAGCGGGCCAACTCATGATGACGACTAATAAATGAGTCGGCATCGACTGGCGAGCTTGTTAAAATCGACAGAAGTCACATCGGCCGAGCCGAATCGGCCGAGGCCGATCAACCCGACCGATGGGGGCAATTGTTACGCCTATTTGACCGAGACCCAAAAGACACGAGCCCAGGAGCCCGACTACTGGCCGAGAGCCCATCTGCATCCTCAAGCCCATTCTACAAAGGCCCTGTAAGGGATCTTCTCGAATTTCGATCCGACCCGGCCCCGATAACCCGCTGGTCACTCGCCCACTCCTGCGAAAACCGCTCCCCCGGACACGCGACCACTAAATGACGGTAATGGGGAGGTGCTGGGATGGCGAAGAGAGCGGCGGCGAGGGGGCGGATTGATGGGGCACGATCGAGGGCAGGCGTGGGACGTGGGCCAGAGGCAATCACGTTGGGGGCTCTACAAAAGGGCTAGGAAGACGATGAAGAAGGGGACCGCATCTCAGGTATCTAAAACCTAAGGTACTCCATAAACGACCTAGCTCCCCCATCCTATCTCCTTCCTCCCCCGCTCGCGCCGTGAGACGCCGTTCCGATCTCCTCACGAGTCGAACCGTCTCCGCCGGGCCTCCTCTTTCAGATCTCTATCTGACTTAGGCATCGGAGGGGATTTGGCCGGAACCTAGGTCCGGCCCCCTGACGAGCGTTCTCGTCTACGCAGGTGGACAGCTGATCAACGGGCCGAGGCTTCCCCTCGCCCCTCTCCAACCTCACAGTCAATTGGACGAGTGAGGGTTACCCTCACCGTCCGCCCGCCGAGGCCGAGCACATCCTACCGAGGCCGAGCGACTCAACTGGGTCCGAGGCTTCCCCTCGCCCTTCGCCGACCATGTCTCTAGCTGGACGACCGAGGCTACCCCTCGTCTTCCTTCCTCCGAGGCCGTGCTCGTCCGACCGAGGCCGAGCGTCTCAACCTGGGCCGAGGCTTCCCCTCGTCCCATCTGCACCGATTCGAAGCCCCCGAGGGACCCAAGCGGACCCCTTGACCACGTTGACCGGGTTATCCACGGTCAACGCTTTGTAGTGAGAAAACACTCTGAAACACCCATGAATGGCGGCCATGATGTCACGTCATGGCACATGATGAGCATGGTTCGTCTATATGAGGAGGGGGCGGGCGTTATTTGGAAGGGGTGGGATCTTCACCACCTACAACGGAGGTACCTCATACTCCCATCTTACACCTTCTTCCACCTTGAATATTTCTGCTCCAAAGCTCGGCCCGAGGACTCGAGTATCGGTCTCTCCGCGAGCCATACTCGATCCCACCGAGCACTTATCAGGCCAGATCTGACTTTGGCATCGGAGGGGCTTCGGTCGGAACCAAGGTCCGACCCCCCTGACGAGCTCTCTCGTCTATTCAGGTCCAGGAGTTCCAGCGATGCCGAGGCTACCCCTCGGCATCCTTCCAGCCGGAGCCGAGCGCCCTCGTCCCCGACCTCGTTCGTCTCCTCCGTCACGAGGACGTCGCTCTGCCGAGGCTACCCCTCGCCGAGCCGACGCGAGGATCCGCGCGCCCCGTTGCGAGCGACTCTGCCTTTAACCGATCCCGGAGGCTGTCATCTCGCCGAGGCTACCCCTCGGCCCGCCAAAGAACGGAGCCGCGCCTTTCCGCTCGAGCGAACGCGCCGTCGGTCGACCCCACCGGTCATCTCCGTCTCGAGTGACAACCACGACAACTCGGGGGTCCCGCGCGTCCCCTCTTTGACCGCGTTGACCACGCACCCTCCATACTATTAATGTGTTCTGCTAAAATTAGTAGAAACACCAACAAATACGATGTAGAAATCAACGTTACGAGCAATTTTAACATGATTTTAAGGCTAAAGACATGAAATTCTACGATTACATACTCCTAATTACATCACAACCATAGCACAAGAAGATTTGCTATTCATGGTGCAAGAAAAATCACAATTCGTAAATGAATACATCGTTCATGTATCGAAATACATTGACAAAGCACCAAATACGGAGTATAAGTTCAAGAATTTATCACCAAAACTCCAAGATAGACACCCAAACTCTCTAGAAATAAGGAAAATAACCTCTGGAATTTATCAGCAACTCCTCTCAGAGAAATATGCACAGTAGCCGCCTCAAAAGCTCCAAAATACGCCAGAATACCCCCAAAAACCCTAGAATACGCTTATATAATAACATTGCAGGTTTGGGGGCTTAACGGGTTCAAAACCCACTAATATTTCGAATCAAACCCGCTATCTCCGATCGGCGCAAATGTGGGCCGCTCATCCAAGCGGGATGGATCACGGAGCTGACGCGTGTCCCCGAGATGGCAGATCCTCTCGCATCTGCGCCCGTTACACTCGACCGCATCCGATTTTGCCTTGGGATGATTATGGACCGTTCGATCAAGAGATCTGACGGATACAAGTGTGCCATGTCGCCAAGAGCTGAGAGCACTGCGTCAGTGACAACGGTCGTTGGATCTCAATCCAACGGCCAATATGAAGCCGCCTCGCCAAGAGTTGATGCCGTTGGAGGTGGGCGGGAAAGTCGGAGATCACACCACGTGGCCGCCAAGATTCATGCAGGGCATATTTCCAAGCGTATTTTGAGCGTATTTCCTCATTTAATTGGTATTCTGCATTCAAAAATTCACAGTAATTAGCACAGATCTCATAAAATACAAATAAATAGTCGTTGGAATTGTGTGATCGATACCTAGCCATGAAAAATATAAAAAGTTCTGAAATACTCAGTTTATTGATATTTTGTGCTTAAATCAAAATTTCTCTAATAATTGTTGGTTTACAAAATACGAACATATTAGAGACCAATTAATCATCATATAAGCACAAAATAAGGCTAAATAGGGTGTTAAATATTCAATATTCAAACCGAATCACGAGGGTGTGGGGAAGTCTATGGGTCAACCATGACCCGACATGAAGGATGTATCGTGGGGAAGCAATGCCGTCATCGTGGACAACACATGGTTGGGTCGTGCACCATAGAAGGAAAAACTCGTCCTAAGAGACCTGGCTAGACTCATTTCTACAGAAGATAGAATTCGCAAATGCGATGCACGATTCGAACGAAAGGATGGAAAATGTTAGAGGCCTTTGCCTGTGTGATGGGAAAATATGAAAGGCCAGTATGCCAGATGGTGTTCTGATCATATGCGTCAGGATATGGATCGTTGTGCATGTGTGTGTCAGGATCCATAGCCAATGGCCATTTGGAAAGAGGGTTCAGTAAGTTTGTGGACATGCCGTAGTCCTTGTTCAGTAATCGTAACGAGAACCCCGATGGTTGGATATTAAAAGGGAATAGAAACTTTAAGGTGAGTCTCTTGTATGTTCTGGCCTCGCACTTCATAAATTCATCCCAACCAATGTTTTGGATGAAGGGTTTTCTGGGTCCTTAGGGCTATAAAATCTACATATGGCCTAAGTCGGGCGGACGACGAAAGCATAAAAGCAGCAAAAAACATATCTTAAAACAGTTTTAAGAGAAGCCCTAACGAATAAACCCTAGCCAGAATCTCTACTATCCCAGGGTTGGGTCCGACCAACCCCTAAGGATAGATCTATAAAACTATTGCAATTTTAAACGCATGAACATTAAACTACATACCTGTCACTTCTCTTCCGGGTGAAGCATCACTTTCAACAAATTTTCTTTTTCACCGAAGTGATGCCCAGTGTTGGGGCTGAGCCACTTCTCCCGAGCCGAACCGTGTCCCGAGTGAACCGCGTCCCAAGGCAAGCAACACCCTTGTCGCCGAGCCAACCATGCACTCCAGAAAGTTTCACTTTGAGTGGATCCTCCGTCTGACTTCGAATCTAATCCGAACTTCTTCGTAGCTTGTTAAAGCCCGAGCAGGAGCAAGGAAGAATTAGGGAGAAGAAGGGAATATTAATTAAGCTTAGATCCGGGCTTGCTCACGTTTAATGTAGCTACTCAGATCTGAAGCTTTGTGAAAGTTTCAAGGAGGGGGGTTGGCCCCTATTTATATAGGCAGCTGACCCCTCCCTTATTCTCCGTATCTGATGTGAGACTAAACATTTGAAGAATTTTTAAGTTTGACCTTCACGAAGGCCAAACTTCATTGCATTTTCCCTCCCGTACTATTGAGCTTCGCAAGTGATATCATATAACAAATCGAAGAGCTTTGAATGATGATCGCATAGAAACAAACGTTGATCCATTCCAACTTCGTTTGATCGGTCAAACGTAGACTCAAAGTAGGCCAAAAACTTGCTTTTCGAAACAATTCCAGCCGCCACAAAGTCACGCAACCCAAGCAGCCTGATGGGGCCCACCCATCAGTCCTACTCGCTTGCGGGCGCCAGGCGCCTCGGGCTGGGTGCCCGCCTGCATGCGCAGGTGGCCCCAGCCTGCCTGGGTAGGCCTGACCCGACACTGGGCATGCGGGCCCCACCCACCTGGGCTTGGCTCATAGCCCCAAATGGCTGCCTTTAGTAGAAAATTTTGGCCATTTTCTTAATTTTTTTTGACATTCTTGCTCATTTAGAGCCCGTTTTTGGATCCGTTTGAACTGAGGTTTCAATCGGGACATTCCTGACATCACTGTAACCATTTTCTATGCCTTTATTATTTAAAATACACTCGCAAACACTTTACAACATATTTAAATACTTTTGCATCAAATGCAATTAATCCCACATCTAAAATATAAAGCTTATATAGCAAAATCTTTGTGATTGAATAAATTCCCATACATCCGATGTATTAACTCCTTAATTTCTACCTATTAATAGACGAAGGTCTAACTCTGTGTGAGACCCTACAGCCTGACCCTACTACAGGTGGGGCTCGAAACTCCAGATGGCAGAGATCATGAGTAGCAAATGCCGTCCATGTTTCAGTATCATAATTATGTGGTTAACTCATTGACATGAGTATTGTCGGGACCACCCTGACTGTGTCCGTGATGAATACCGTGGTTTTAGTCCCTTCGTCAAAACTATGCCACTTAGTCAAGCCTAGTGAATGGTCGACTGTCAACCCCAATAGCTCGAAACTGATTAATCTACATCGATCTTTAGTCAAGTAATGTTGGAATTCTTCCAACATATTCTGGCAAGAGTTTTTTCTAAAGACTGAACTAACATGTGCAACACTAACTCCCCATAAATGGGAGAGACGAATCTTCTCTCGATCATTACTTTCCTTGCACGCTTCAAGTGTCGCCCAACCAAGGGACTTTCAACGGGGCTTGCCTCGAGGCTAGATGAGTGATCAAAGTTACACCGTTCATGTACAGGTTCGTTCAATGACCTTAGGTCAACAGACCAACTTGCCTATCATCATTGAGAGTTATCATTGACATGTTAGTCAATGGTAACCATATGATAACTCTCGTTGGGTCGTTTAGTGAACTCATTCTCTAATGAGCACCTATGTCTCGTCTTTGATTTCTCCATGTCAAACGACCATGAGATCATTGCCACCGCTCTATGTTGAATATAAAGACACAATGGTCTATCCAATGTGTCGATATCCTTTTCTCGAAACATGTACGACCATAAACGTTTTAAGACTTATGCTACTATCGGTCAAACACTTCTCCATGATTGAGATCTCCATCTTGATACATGTTTGACCTCGAATTAAGTCTTATGACTTTACCTAAGTTCTAATGTTGACTACATTATTATTAACTTAGGTAAATACTTACCAAACAGCTTACTGTTATTTCGAACAATATGTTTGTACACATACACGGAGATAAACTACCTCGAGGGTATACATATCTCCCTAATTCTCCCACTTACACTCAGGCCCATTTATCTCGGTATCTCATACCGATTTTACACATAAGTCTCTCTAGACTTCACGTGGTAGAGTCTTCGTGAGTGAATCTGGTAAACGTCTATTATATAGACTTACGTGATTCTATGTTCCTTCTAGATCACAGATTTGAATCCCATCCAAATCGTTTCCTTGGTCTCTTGGAATCCATAATATTTGTCTTGCTTGGATCTCATCCAGCTCATCATATCCTTACTTGAGACTAGTTATAATAATCCAAAAAGTCACTGGTCATCTGCATAGTTTATTATCGTTTCTGGCAAGTGTTAAACTGTTTGAACACTTTGTCAAAACATATGTACCGGCTCCTTGATGCCTCACATGCCTTTTATTCGATCCTCCTGACCTTGAAAACTCTATACCTTTGTTCCTCTAAATCATATTTAGAAAACATACTTTATATATGTATTCTAGTTTTCATGGTCAACATGAGTATTGACATCGAGTCTGATCCGAATAGATCCGTACTCTGCTATTGGCAAGAAAGTTTTATCACAATCCGTTTATAGGAGTAACCATTCTCAACCAACATAAATTTTACTTCACTATTTTCCATCTGCACTAATCTTTTGTCTCGAAGATTCACTTGCAGCCAAAGGGACCACTTCCTTTGGGCACGTCATCTAAGGTCCATACCTTATTTACGCGCAAGGAACTTTTTCGGATCGCATCAAGCTATTTTTCAGAGTCTATACTCCAAATGGCATCTTGGAAGTTGACTAGACCATCATCGATTATGATGTTTTACTCGACTCCTTTGTCTCACGAGGCTCGAGTAATCCCGTGACTTCCTATCGATTAATTTGAGAAATATCATATTGATACGAACCTAACATAACCTTATCGAGAACCGAGGCATTATTATCTGGAGCTTAAACCAGAAGGAGGATTGTAACTCAGAGTCACTAACCATGTATCACACCAAGTCTACTAGAGTGCGATTCATTCTTTCCAACACACCGATGTGTTAAGAGACTTGATCTAATAGAAAATCTCATTTTCTTTTAATTATGCAAGAATGATACAGCTAAGTATTTGTCTCTTTAATTTGATCGAAGCAGATCAAATACTTCTGTCATTGTGTTCTTTATTTTTATTAGACTTGTGTTTCATCAGGAACACGTGTCGTAATAAGATATGAATATCATATCTTGGCTAATTTAGACTTGGGTCTGGATACATGCATATGTACGACACTATAAGTTCTCTAACTCATTGTCCCATTGTCTTACAGAAGGAGTTTTGTCCATTTTACCTTTGAGACAAGACTCACAAGTGTCCTTCGACTCATAATACGAGAGGTCATTAGACCCCTCTTTATGTGACTTGTCAATTCTAGTCTCTTTGGTATGGCCTAGTCTATTTTGCTTTAGATAAGTTTTCTGTAACTTGGGCATTTATGTATTAACACTTAATACAATATTATTCTGAAACTTTAGACATCAAACATGTCCCATTTTCAGTTTCTCATACTATACCTTTTCTCATGATACACCAAGCATTCTTTCTCAATGAATTTTCCTTTTTGCCTTCTCCTTTCGAAATCACATTTAGACATTTTCATGTCCTAACATAAATATTAGATGTGCAAACATCACATGCATCAAACACTTGATCTTTACAACCTTGATGAGACTCAACAAGTTGTTCGTCTCAAGTTCTAATTTGGATACATGGTCTTGCATCGCTCTTACAATCATCCTCGAATCAAATAGTTTGATCGAAGTTTCGAACTTTGCGGTTTGAAACTGTTTTCCATAGAACCTTGAGGAGACTCAACAAGTTGTACAGAGAAACATGCTTTGAACATCATTATGTTCCAGCTGCCCCTGCTCATAGAGGTGAGTGTAAAATAGCGTGCTTTTATTGTGTTAGACCTTAAAGCTTAAGGAAATCATTGTCCTTAACTCAGTGCTAAGAAGGACACTTCATGGGAAGGGTCAGTGAGAATAGTTTGTGTTACGCCTATTTGACCGAGATCCCAAAAGACACGAGCCCAGGAGCCCGACTACTGGTCGAAGGCCCACCTGCATCCTCAAGCCCATTCAACAAAGGCCCTGTAAGGGATCTTCTCGAATGTCGATCCGACCCGGCCCCGATAACCCGCTGGACACTCACCCACTCCTGCGAAAACCGTTCCCCCGAACGCGCGACCACTAAATGGCGGTAATGGGGAGGTGCTGGAATGGCGAAGAGAGCGGCGGCGAGGGGGCGGATTGATGGGGCACGATCGAGGGCGGGCGTGGGACGTGGGCCAGAGGCAATCACGCAGGGAGCTCTACAAAAGGGCTCGGAGGACGACGAAGAAAAGGACCGCATCTCAGGTAACAAGACCTAAGGTACTCCATCAACGACCTCGTTCCCCCAATTCATCTCCTTCCTCCCCCGCTCGCGCCGAGAGACGCCGTTACGATCTCCTCACGAGTCGGACCGTCTCCGCCGGGCCTCCTTTCTCAGACCTCTATCTGACTTAGGCATCGGAGGGGATTTGGCCGGAACCAAGGTCCGGCCCCCTGACGAGCGTTTTCGTCTGCGCAGGTGGACAACAGATCAACGGGCCGAGGCTATCCCTCGCCCCTCTCCGACCACTCGATCAACCGGACAGTGAGGCTTCCCCTCACCGTCAGCCTGCCGTGGCCGAGCACGCCCTACCGAGGCCGAGCGTCCTAATCGGGTCCGAGACTCCCCCTCGCCACCCGTCAGCCGTGCATCTACCCGGGCGACTGAGGCTACCCCTCGTCCCCCTTCCAGCCGAGGCCGAGCACACCTGTCCGAGGCCGAGCATCTCAACCAGGGCCGAGGCTTCCCCTCGCCCCTTCTGCACCGATTCGAAGCCCCCGAGGGACCCAAAGCGGGCCCCTTGACCACGTTGACCGGGCTCTCCACGGTCAACGCTTTGTAGTGAGAAAACACTCTGAAACATCTGGCGCCGTCTGTGGGAACCGAAAATCATCCCACGAAGCAGAAAACCACACCAACAATGGCACGAGCCAGCAATGGAAGGAAGCGCATGCCCCCCATCCCGGAGGAGGGGAATGGCGCGTCGAACGGCAACCCCGAGGACGTGCCCGTCGGCGACCACCCTGCCCTCTCAACCGAGAAAACCGGCGGCTCAGAACTGGCCACGCAAGGACAGCTCCGCGCCCTGGCTCAGGAGACCAACGCAAGCCTCCAGACGTTGGTCGCGACGGTGCAGCAGCTCGTTGGCCCTGCGCCGCCCAACGGAGGCACGTTGGACGATAGCCATCGATGGACAGGGGGTCCCCCGCACTTGCGGTCTGCCGTGGTCGACGACCACGGGGCCCAGAAACCGAACACGGAGCGTCGGTACATGCTGTCCAGCTCTCGTCAGGCGAGGTCACGCGCCTCCTCGCCCTATCGTGAAAGGAGCCGAAGAGAGACCGAAGGGGCGAACGGTGAATCGATGACGGCATCGTCCCGTCGATCACGGTCGTCCCGCCGCAGGAGAAGCGAACGACACCACTCAAGAGACCGATCACGGCGGAGCAGGAGCTCCCGCAGGAGGAGTCGGGAGCGTCGGGTCAGCCCGACCCCCAGCGTGGCGAAGGTTGCGGAGCCAGCCCCGCCGGTGCCGGTGCTACCTCCACCCCCGATCGAGCCGGAAGAAGGCAAATACCGCATCCCCGGAGGCATCCACGGGGACCGGTGTCCCTTATCACGGAGAATAACCGACGCCCGGGTCCCCTCTCGATTCAGGATCCCGGTGCTGGGAAAGTACGACGGAATAGGAGACCCGGCACACCACGTGATGGACTACGAGGGGGACATGGCCTTCCAGGGAGCTGACGATGACCTGCTTTGCCGGGGCTTCTATTCTACTCTCAGGGGAGCGGCGAGGATTTGGTACCACAGCCTGCCCGGCCGCTCCATCGACAGTTTCGAACAACTCGCCCAGTTGTTCTGCAAACAGTTCATGGCGGGGAGGCTGATCAAACCTGGTGCTGAACATCTGTTCAACATAGTGCAAGGCCCGGCCGAGCCACTCCGACAGTTCATGTGCCGCTTCAATGCGGAAAGGCTGAACGTGAACAACCCACCCGACCTGGTGGTCCAGACGGCCCTTAAGAAAGGACTTCGCCACAGGGGCCTCAAGAAGTCCCTACACAACGACCCCCCGAAGGACCTCCCCGGGATCATGGCAAGGGCCGAACGCTTCATGCTGACCGAGGAGGCCTTGGCCGAGGATGCAGGAAAAGCCGCTCGAGGGACCAAGCGCGGCGACAGCGGACGAGTTAGCCCCGAAGGGTACCGGACCGAGAAGAGGCAGAGGAACAGGCAGCGGGGAGAAAGCGCGAGGGACATCACCCCGGACGCCATTCTCGCCCAAGTACAGAAGGAGGAGCGAGCTGATCGCCCCCCACCGAAGGCTAAAAGAGGCGGGAAGAACAGGGAGAAGTACTGCAAGTACCACAAGGACGATGGTCATGACACAGAAGATTGCTGGCATTTGAAAAAGGACATTGAGAAGCTGATGAGCCGAGGGCACGCCAGGAATCAGGCCGACGAGCCGGCCCACGGAGAAGGGACCTCCACACAGCCAGACAAGGGGAAGAAGATCAACACCATCCAAGGCCCCCTCCGCATCATAGAGTGAGCGGGCGACGTCTCTCCCCCCGGAAGCGGCCTAGTATGAGGGAGTTATCTAAGTTTACATCCCTCTGTCTAGCTTCATTTTTTCCATTTCCTCCAAATGTACCGGTCCGGCAGGACTCTTGAGAGTACAAATGCATCCCTTTTGTTATCTTCATTTAAAACCCCGATGGAGTTGACATGACACCAATAGCATGAAAGGTTGGGGACCGCCGCCTCACTGGAGGAGGAAGAGGAGCTTTGCCCTCGCCGACCGACTCCAGCGCCCATAAGTCTGGGGGCAATTCCCCCAGCAGGCACGTACGCCGACCGATCCTAAGCCAAGGAGCTTTGTCCTCGCCGACCGACTCCAGCGCTCATAAGTCTGGGGGAAATTCCCCCAGCAGGCGCGGACGCCGACCGGTCCTAAGCCGAGGAGCTTTGCCCTCGCCCACCGATTCCAGCGCCCATAAGCCTGGGGGCAATTCCCCCAGCAGGCACGGACGCCGACCGGTCCTAAGCCGAGGAGCTTTGCCCTCGCCGACCGACTCCAGCGCTCATAAGTCTGGGGGCAATTCCCCCAGCAGGCACGGACGCCGACCGGTCCTAAGCCGAGGAGCTTTGCCCTCGTCGACCGACACCAGCGCTCATAAGTCTGGGGGCAATTCCCCCAGCAGACACTGACGCCGACCGGTCCTAAGCCGAGGAGCTCCGCCCTCGCTGACCGACTCCTGCGCCCCTAAGTCTGGGGAGAATCCCCCCAGCCAACGCCAGCTTCGTCCATTCCTAAGCCAAGAACAAGGCGACAACGCAAAGTACACAAGAAGTCCAAGTAAGTCGATTTAGTTTATAATAGCTAACCAGAGTACAAAATGCGTCTTATTTACAGGGGATCAAGGCGAAGGAAACACCCTACAAACAATCTACTCACGACGAATGACAGAGTTCTTCGCCTACAGAAGCTAGATCAACACCGACAGAGCAAAATTGGTTGACAAAAGACCCGAAGTAGGTAGCCCAAGCTAGCAGCCATGCAACCAGCAATTATTGGCCATGGAGCCAATAACGAAGCCGAAGGAGATAGCGGGGGCCAGGGATCCATTTCAAGTAGACTGGCCCAAAGCGAAGCGGATGCTTAAAAATTTGAGGATAAGGCCGGGAGGGACGGCTTAGGGAGCCCGAGCTCGGGAGGACGCATCCTCGGGCACTTCGCCCTGCTCGGAGCGAGGGGGATCGACCTGCGGTGGGGCTTGCCGAACACGCTCCGCACATTCCCAGAAAGAAGACTAGACGACTTCGACGATCCGAGGGGCGATGAGGTCTTCATACTTACCAAAGGCCTCCCTGAGAACCTCGAAGATCCTCTTCCCCAGGGTCTCGACGATGCCCTTCTCCACCTCCTCTGCAAGCCGCACCACCTGGCGCCGATCCGACAGTTCCCTCCGAAGCTCCTCCCTCTCCAGGCGGAACGACTCCGCCGCTTCCTCAACCGACTGATGAGCATCCTCCAGCTTTCCCTGGAGATCACCCACTCGTCCCTCCAACTCGGCCACACGGAGGTTGAGACGTCGAGACTCCATCTGGGCCTCCGTCATAGCCACCTCAGCCGCCCCGGCCCGCTCCTGAGCCCTCATGGAGGACTCCTCCAGCTCCCTCAAGCGGACGGCTCGACACTGCAACTCCACAGCGAGCGCTGAACCCTGAAAAGACGAGACATGGGCTAAGAAGAGGATAAAGAGAAAGAGAGGATAGCAAGATAACCGAACCTGTTGAAAGATCCAGACCAAGGAATCCGACATCTTGTCGACCGGGATCTTCTTGAGGAGGCTGCGGTCCCGGGGAGGGACGGAGACCTCGGCAACCTGCTGGGCCAGGGCTCGGTCAACAAACATCGAACTCCCAGGGACGACGATCGAAGCCAAGTCGCTCGCCAACAAGGCCCCGACCCCTGGTGATACGGGCGAAGACGCTACGAGGGGGGTGGCTGGCAAAGCTATCGAAGGATCCCCGGCGGTCGCCACGGGAAGCGCGGAACCTGCCGGACCGGAGGGATCCACGTCCTCCTTCCTCTTCTTTCCACCGTGGGGCTCCGAAGGCACCGGAGGGGAACGCTTCCGCCTCGCACCATCCTCACCCCCGGAAGGGGATCGCCAGAAGAAGAGGCGGGAGGCGCGGCCGCCACCTTACCCACGGCAGGCTCGGCTCTGCGCACTTCCTCCTCAACGGTCCTCTGAGGCGCCCTTCCAGAGGTACTACCTCGGCTCCGAGCGGCTCCACGACGGATCAGCTCGTCGACATCACGGACGAATTCGCGGCCAGCCATCCCTGCAAAGGAGACCGAAATCAGGATGAGTCATAGGGCAATCCGGGGATGAAAAAGCGACCTACCCGGAGACCATAAGACGGCCTTCAGGAGTAGGTCGTCCAGCAAAGACCAAATGGACTTCTTTTCCAAAGGAAGAGCCAACAGAAGCGCAGCGGCTGCCCGGTCGGCGTCTGAGAGAACTAACGACGGGCGAGGATGGACAGAACTGCCCCAGCTTGTTAGAATCTGGGCCTCACCCAAGAAGACCACGAAAACATAATCCGAGTTCCAATCCCCTGACCAGCGGGGTAACCCGATCAGGCATTCCCTCCTCAAACGAGCTCGGAGTAGCAGCCATGACCCTGGACCGACCGTCTGGACCTGGTAAAAGTAGAAGAGAAGGGGGAGAGTCGGCTCCAGACCACGGGTACAGCAGAGCGTTACGAAGCCCGTCAGTACCGCGATCGAACACGGGGTGAACTGACACAGGGACACTGTGAAATGTTCCATGACCTGGATGAAGAAGGGATGGAGCGGGAAGCGAAGACCCAGGCGGAACATCTCGACGTAGACGCCGACCTCATTGCTCCTCGGAAGGCAAATCCGCTCGTCGACAAATGGAACCCGAACCTCGTATGGGAAGCAGAGATATCTTTCCCGGATCTCCGCGGCCACCGAAGGAGGGGTCCTCGACGGCGTACGGAGGACAACCGGGGGCACATTAAGTCGTACGGCAGCCGACGCCACGTCATCACGGGCGTAGTCTGGAAAAAGTTTCTCCTTCCCCTTATCCTGCAGAGAACGACTCCCGGCGGGGGAACCTGATCCCCCTAGCCGGGGCTCACCCCGCCTGGACTCCGAAGGATCCCTTGCCCTTTGACCAGAACCGCCTATCCTAAGGGCAGCCATAAGATGAAAGCGAGGAAGGAATTACCTTTTTTCGACTAGTCTGGAGAAGGCAAGGAAGCGAAGGCGACGGGAAACTCCGAGTTGTGGAAAGCTTTGAAGACCGGGAGAAGCAAGAGAGAAGTGGAGATCAACGCGGCTGAGGATTTTATATACCGGTCGCAGGGGTGAATTCGAAGCGGCTGACAAGAACGCGCGGCAGGCTTCGAAGGACTGGCGGCGTTTCGAAACCGGCGCCAGGGGAAGTCCAATCGACCCGCCTCATCATGGCCTACATTTATGACCACGCCTCGGCTGGAGCGCCACTCGGAACCCCAGGAGGCGAAGCGGTTATACCCAGCTAGCCGAGGCCGATCGATCCCACCGATGGCGGTGCCCGAACCCCTCAGCTTCTCAATTGAAGACGGCCCCGCGAACGGAGGGGGTAAGTTTGCAGCCACACGTGGCGGCATCAGAGGACCGACGGCGCTTCGGAGCCCGCGCCTTAAAAATATCGAACGGGCCCACCCGTGATGACAACTAATAAATGAGTCGGCATCGACTGGCGAGCTTGTCAAAATCGGTAGAGGTCACATCGGCCGAGCCGAACAGGCCGAAGCCAATCAACTCGACCGATGGGGGCAATTGTTATGCCTATTTGACCGAGATCCCAAAAGACACGATCCCAGGAGCCCGACTACTGGTCGAAGGCCCACCTGCATCCTCAAGCCCATTCAACAAAGGCCCAGTAAGGGATCTTCTCGAATGTCGATCCGACCCGGCCCCGATAACCTGCTGGACACTCACCCACTCCTGTGAAAACCGTTCCCCCGAACGCGCGACCACTAAATGGCGGTAATGGGGAGGTGCTGGAATGGCGAAGAGAGCGGCGGCAAGGGGGCGGATTGATGGGGCACGATCGAGGGTGGGCGTGGGACGTGGGCCAGAGGCAATCACGCAGGGAGCTCTACAAAAGGGCTCGGAGGACGACGAAGAAAAGGACCGCATCTCAGGTAACAAGACCTAAGGTACTCCATCAACGACCTCGTTCCCCCAATTCATCTCCTTCCTCCCCCGCTCGCGCCGAGAGACGCCGTTACGATCTCCTCACGAGTCGGACCGTCTCCGCCGGGCCTCCTTTCTCAGACCTCTATCTGACTTAGGCATCGGAGGGGATTTGGCCGGAACCAAGGTCCGGCCCCCTGACGAGCGTTTTCGTCTGTGCAGGTGGACAGCAGATCAACGGGCCGAGGCTATCCCTCGCCCCTCTCCGACCACTCGATCAACCGGACAGTGAGGCTTCCCCTCACCGTCAGCCTGCCGTGGCCGAGCACGCCATACCGAGGCCGAGCGTCCTAATCGGGTCCGAGACTCCCCCTCGCCACCCGTCAGCCGTGCATCTACCCGGGCGACTGAGGCTACCCCTCGTCCCCCTTCCAGCCGAGGCCGAGCACACCTGTCCGAGGCCGAGCGTCTCAACCAGGGCCGAGGCTTCCCCTCGCCCCTTCTGCACCGATTTGAAGCCCCCGAGGGACCCAAAGCGGGCCCCTTGACCACGTTGACCGGGCTCTCCACGGTCAACGCTTTGTAGTGAGAAAACACTCTGAAACAGTTTGGTTTATCAAATATTCCTTAACCATTCTTTTGACTAGTTGACTTATTCTCTTGGGATATTATCATTAGGATTCCAACTAGTAAAACATAGAATTTCCCTAGTTTAGCATATGTTCATGATTTTTAAATATAGTTAAAATGGGTTTTATCTAACTATATCCTCCCACTATTTTAGCGATAATCTTAAGCCATATAGATGAATGAATTTAGACATTTAATGGGAGAGGGACCCAACCACTTTGAGGAGACTCAACAATTTGATCGACTCTGTAGTTAATAGATAAACTCTTCATTAATCACATCATATACTCCCTATAGGTTTTTACCCATAGTCACTTATGATCTTGAGGAGACTCAACAAACCATAATGACTAGTCTAGTCAAACCCTTGTTTTCGTGTCTAATATTAACTTGCACCGATACTCGAGGAGACCCGACGCAGTGGTTTGGGTTAATACCAGACTACATCACATGTATGATGGAGTTGGTTTCTAAAAGAGACCATGACATATCTTGAGGAGACTCAATAATCATGACAGGCGTCTTTTAGTCCCCTAATCTCAAAACAAGGAGTGTTACGGCCAATCTTGAAGAAGATTTTTAACATATTTGATTAGGTGTAATCGATGGTTTCACATAATAATAATTCACATCCTTGTGGTCCAACGGAATACGGCCAGGTATTGGGCAAGGCCAGGATCACTATCCCCAGTCGAGCTATGGTGATCCCCAGCAAAATTCAAAAAACGCTAGACCGGTTCATTATCCTTTAAGGATACGAATTAATTATATGCGTAACATGAATTTAATATGGCTTCATTAAAACTAGTTAATCCAATCAACTAGTGGAATCCTAAAGTTCAAAATTATTAGGATTGGTTAATAACTTTTATTAAAGCCTTATCAATTATAAGGAATCATTTATTCAACGTGCTATCCTAATCATGTATTAGGGATTTAAAAATTCAAGTTTCAACAATTTGAATTATAGCCCTTTTCAAAATTATTATTATAACAATTAAAATAATAATTGTTGGAAAGGGCTACCCTAATCAAGTATTAGAAATTTAATTGTTACAACAATTTTTAACTCATTGCATGTCCATCTAAAAATTTTCTCATAAGTTTTAGAAAGCTTTTAATGGCTATCTTAAGAGTTTTTCTTGTATTATCACAAAATGAACAATTAAATAACCATTAAAATTATCAACTATACATTTTACTCATAAAATTTAGCATGATAACAGAACAACTAAAAAAGTTTATCTCATTAAATTTTTAGCATAACAATTAACTTAAAATTATCTCATAAGTTTAAGTTTCATTAATAATCATCATATAATTAAAAAGATCTAGTTTTTTGAAATTATCACATCATTTTAAAATTAGATCTAATTTTCAAAAACAATTTTTTCAAAAATAAAATCATCACATGGATTAAACAATTTTTAATAGCTTAATAATCAACCTCCATCTCATGGAGAAACATGATGTATACTATGCAATTTATAATTGCAAAAACATAGATTAAGGTAGACTGGCTCTGATACCATTGAAGGGTTTTTTGGGTCTTTAGGGCGATAAAATCGATGTCCAGCCTAAGTCGGGGGACGACGAAAGCATAAAAGCAGCGGAAAACATATCTTAAAACAGTTTTAAGAGAAGCCCTCAAAAATAAACCCTAGCCAGAATCTCTACTATCCCGGGATTGGGTTCGACCAACCCCTAAGGATAGATCTGTAAAACTATTGCAATTATAAACACTTGAATATTAAACTACATACTTGTAACTTCGCTTCCGGTCGAATCGTAGTTTTAAGCAACTATTCTTTATCTCCAAAGCAATGCCCCGCGTTGGGGCTGAGCCACTTCACCCGAGCCGAACCGCATCTTGAGGTAAGAAACACCCTGTCGCCGAGCCAACCATGCACTCCAGAAAGTTTCACCTTGAGTGGATCCTCCGTCAAGACTTCGGATCCGATCCGAACTCCTTTGTAGCTTGCTAGAGCCCGAGCAGGAGCAAGGAAGAATTAGGGAGAAGGAGGGAATATTAATTAATCTTAGATCCAGTCTTGCTCACGTTTAATGGAGCAACTCAGATCTGTAGCTTGGTGCAAGTTTCAAGGAGGGGGTTGGCCCCTATTTATAAAGGCGGCCGACCCCTCCCCTTTTCTTTGTATCTGATATGAGACTAAACAATTGAGGAGAAAATCAATTTTAAGTTTAACCTTCACAAAGGCCAAACTTAATTGAATTTTTCCTCCCTCACCATTGAGCTTTGCAAGTTTTCATATATCAAATTGAAGAGAACTGAACAGTGATCGCATAGAAACAAACAATAATCAATTCCGACTTTGTTTGACCCTCAAACGTAGTCTCAAAGTTGGCCAAAAAACTTGTTTTTCGAAACAATTCTAGCTGCCAACAACATCACGCAACCCTAGCAGCCAGGTTGGGTCCACCTACACGCCCCACCTGCCTGCGAGCGCCAGGCGCCTCGGGCTGGGCGTCCGCCCGCATGGGCAGGCAGGCCCCAGCCCGCTTGGGTAGGCCTAACATGCCTGCTAGGCGGATAAGGCGCCCGCCCTTGCAGGCGGGTTTGATCTGCCCAGCCTGGGAGGGCGGGCCCTGCCTGCCTGGGATGGGCTCCTAGCCCCAAATTGGCTCCCCTTTAGTGGAAAACTTTGGCCCATTTTCTTATTTTTTTGACTTTCTTGTTCATTTTGAGCCCTGTTTTGGATCCGTTTGAACTGGGGTTTCAACCGGGACATTCCCAACATCACTGTAACCATTTTCTATGCCTTTATTATTTAAAATACGCTTGCAAACACTTTACGACATTTAAATACTTTTGCATCAAATGCAATTAATCCCACATCATAAATAAAAAGTTTATATCGCAAACTCGTTGCGACTTAATAAATTCCCAAACATCCGATGTATTATCTCCCTAATTTCTATCTATTAATAGACAAAGGTCTCACTCTGTATGAGACCCTACAGCCTGACCCTACTACAGGGGGGGCATGAAACCCCAGACGACAGATACCACGAGTAGCGGTTGCCGTCCCTGTTTTGGTCTATAATTATGTGGTTAACTCATTGACATGAGTATTGTCGGGACCACCCTGACTGTGTCCATTATGAATACCTCAGTTTTAGTCACTTCGTCAAAACTATGCTGCTTAGTCAAGCCTAGGGCATGGTTAACTATCAACCCCAATAGATCGAAACCGGTTAGTCTCCATCGAACTTTATTCAAAAAATGTTGGATTTCTTCCAACATACTCTGTCTAGAGTTTTTACTAAAGACCGAACCAACACGTGCAACACTAACTCCCCATAAACGGGAGATCCGAATCCTCTCTCAGTCATTACTCTCCTGGCACGCTTCAAGTGTCACCCAACCAAGGACCTTTCAACAGGGCATGCCCCGAGGCTAGATCAGTGATCAAAGTGACACCGTTCACGTACAGGTTCGTGCAATTATCTCAAGTCAAAAGAACAACTTGCCTATCATCATTGAGAGTTATCATTGACAGATTAGTCAGTGGTATCCATATGATAACTCCGTTTAGTCGATGAACTCATTTTCTAATGAGCACTTGTGTCTTGTCTTTGAATTCACCAAATCAAACGACCATGAGATCATCGTCACCGCTCCATGGTGAAGATAAAGACACAATGGTGTATTCGATGTGTCGTTATCCTTTTCTCGAAACATCTTCGACCACAAACATTTTTAGACTTATGCTATTATCGGTCAAACACTCCATGATCGTGATCTCCATCTTGATACATGTTTGACCTCGCATTAATTCTTAGGACTTACCTAAGTTCTAATGTAGACTACATTATTATTAACTTAGGTAAAAATTTACCAAACATCTTACTGCTATTTTGAACAAGATGTTTGTACACATACACAGAGATAAATTGCATCGAGGGCAAGCAAATCTCCCTATAGCAAAGAAGTGTGCTGACATCGTCAATAAGACCATGTGATGATAGAGCGGTGACGCTAGGGAATTTAGTAGGGACAATGGCTAGTGGGTAAAGGGAGAGATATGCATCGTGCTGATATTCGTCAGCAAAAGTGATCCCTAGGGTGTCTACCTGTGGGGAACCTATGGGTGCGTCACCCCTAGCAGCGATGGCTTGAGCATCAGTGAGAGTAAGGTTTCACTTACACTTAGCTCTACCCCTATCTCGGGTTGGTCTAGAAATAGTGCGCTTACCCCATATGCAGTGCGCTTACCCCATATGCATGGAGGCATAGTGAGTGAAGTGTGGGTGTGATGAAAACTTTGTGAAGTGTAGACCTACGCAAATTAGCGATGGCATCATGAAATTTCGAAAATTTAACGAGATGGAAAGAGTTTACCTAAGTGATGGAAGCTCCTCGCTAAAATCTGATGCACCAAACCAAGAGAGAAGTCCCCCAAGCTGCTCTCAAACTCTAGAGACTGATTTAAACCCTTCACGAGTGGCCGCGTCGATTGAAACCGCCTCAAGCCCATACTCAACCGAGTCTAGGGTTTAGATGTTGATCGTTTGGACTAGAGACGTTTATGGAGGAGAGGATTGATGGGATATGGAGGTTGATGGAGTGATTTTGAAGGAGGAGAGAGAGATTGAGGTGGTTGGAGGCGGTCGGAGTTGGGGAATTTGAGAGAGGGAAGTCGAAGAGTCGGGGATTTTTAGGTGTGAAACGGCTGAGTGGGGGTTTTGGGGTTTATATACAGTAGCGACACAACCGTGGGGAACTGTCGCGTCGTTTGAGAAGCGGCCGCGTCGATTGGATGTGCAGAAATGAGGGAATTTGTATACGACGTGATCGATTCGATGCAGCCATGTCGATCAGCATATCGACCGCGTCATGTGGAAAATTGGTGCTAAAAAATTTAGATCGACGCGATCATTTGGTTCTAGGTTAAACGTCCGCGTCATTTTGACCGTGGAAGTGAATTTTGGCCTCAAAAATAGAGAGTTTAAAGTAGTATGCAGCAGCGTAATTTTGGTGAAAGGACCACATCGGATTGGCAATTTTGGCTTTGAAATTTTGGGAAGGGATGCGGTCGTTTCGTTGAATTTAAACGGCCACGTAAAAGATAGAAATTTTTGGCCTTGGACTTGGGGGCTGATGCGACCGTTTGGAAAGATTTACACGGCAGCGTCGTTTTGACAGTGGAGATGATTTTTATTCTTAAAACAGAGAGTTGGGACATGTTACGTGGCCGCATCGTTTTGACGACGCGGTCGCGTGGAATTGGACATTTTGAGTTAAAACTCCACCAAGTTACTCCCAGTCGACGTGGTCGTTTGTATCTGTGTGACATGACCACATCGAACGCTAATTCATCTCTCACTCTGCTCCTTCTTAGCTTTCCTCCACATGGTCGCATGGAATATCCCACGCGGCTGTTTAGAATTGATTCTCCAGCTTCCCTCCTACATTCAAACTTTGAGTTATTTGTGGGTTTTTGGGGATTTATTAAAAGCAAAATTCAATCAGTTCTAAACTAAAATAAAGATTGAAATTGAAAACCAAAGACGATACTAAAAGGCTTGGATTGCCTCCCAATTAGCGCTCGTTTTAAGTCATGAGCTCAACTCCCTTTTGATGTGGTCATGGTGGCTTTAGGGTGGAGAGAACCAGAATTTCTTCGTCTCCATGCTTCATCGTATTCTTATTCGACGTGGCAATGCAGTTCTCCTTCATTTTAGCTCTCCGAGGTCAACAGGATGCAATTGTGGGTCTCCTTCCTTGACCCCCTACTTTGGCACTCCATCAACTTTCCTTGCCAAGGAGATCGTCTCAGATTCTTCATTATGCATGGAGATTGCATACAAAATTTTCTCTGTGGAGCTTAGAAATACCTAGCTCCGTCTCCTCAATCACCTTTTCCAGAAGATCAACTTGATTGCACTAATCCTACTTGAACTCCTTCATGCTCTTCTTGAGGTCGAATTCAGCTCTTACCCTTACGACGTTAATGGACAAACCTCACATCCCTTAACGTATATCATTACTCCCGCGGTGGCTAAGAAAGGGCGTCCCAAGATAATGGGAATATGGGCGTCATCCGACATATCAATAATCACAAAGTCGCATGGGATAACCCTGTCTCCCACCTTCACCGGTACGTCCTCCAGAATTCCCACGGGGTACTTGATTGACCTATCTGCGAGCTGTAGCGTCATCCTTATGGGATTTAGCTCTCCTATCCCTAATCTCTCACTTATTCCCAGCAGCATTAGGCTCACACCTGCACCCAAGTCGCTTAACGCCCTCTTGATTGTCATGTTCCCTACGACACAAGGGATGGCAAGCTTCCCGGATCTTCAAGATTTTTGACGTTCTTCCTCTGGAGGATAGCACTACGCTCCATAAACAATACGACCTTCCCTTCTCCCTTTTATCGTGATCAACTCCTTCAGAAATTTTGCATATGACGGGACCTTGGAGATGGCGTCCAATAACGGGATTGAAATGTTCAGCTGCTTCAGCATGTCGAAGAACTTCTGGTATTTCTCTTCTAATTTTGCCTTTGCTAATCTCGAAGGGAATGGGACCCTAGGGATGTACACTCTCGAAGGCTCTGCTGGGGTGTCTCCATCAGATTTTTCAGTCTACCTCTCCCTTGACGGTTCCACAGTTGGTGACTCTACGACTTCATTTTCATCGAGCTTGATCTCGATGTAAGGATCAACTTCCACTATGGGCTCCCTCTCTTCAGCAGCTGGCATTACCGGTTCCTCAGTCTATTAACCACTTCTTGTGGTAATGGCATTTACGTGCCCTCGTGGGTTTGCTTTAGTTTGCCCCGATAACTGCGCTTGAGGCCTTGCTATCTATGAGAGTTGCATTGCCATCTTTGCCATTTGATTTTCCATCGCCTTCTTACCTATGGCAATCTGTTGTGTGGTTGTCATAAGCTGCTGTGTGATGGTCATCAGCTGATGGATAGACGATTGGAAATATTTGTTCCTCTGACCCTGTGTGAGAATATGGCTTTCAATTAGTACTTCCAAGTTAGATTTAGAACTAGAGGGCATATTAGTAAGGAAGTCTTTGGTTGAAGTTTTGAAATGTCCCTAGAGGAGGAGGTGCTTGGAAATTTTGAGGTTGTTGCAGGTATGACGGTTGAGCTTACAATCCCGGACTCCTATCTGAAAATTTGGGATGGTTCTTCTATCCTTGATTAAACACGTTGGAGTATGGGTTGTTGGGTGGCCTTGGATTGTTTCCAGACAACGCATTGGCCTGCTTGATGGTCATGCTCAGTGGTGTCATCAACGTAGTTGGGCATTCGTTCCCCGGGTGTCTCTGTACACCACAAACCTCACAAAGTGCCGCCGTAGGCCGATTAGAAGTACCAAGCCCAATCATAGACAATTATTTAGCTAATGCATCAAATTTCACTGAAAACATAGAGTCTTCATCAATTTCATATTTACCTCTCTTCTTTGAGGCGGTTCTCTCATTGCTCCACAAGTCATTCTTCGTGGCCATGTCCTCCAACAACCTTTTGGCTTTCGCAGGAGTCTTGCTCATAATTGCGCCATAAGCAGCGACATCGATCGACATCTTCACCTCTCGGGATATTCCATTGTAGAAAACTTGGATTAATAGCCAGTCAGGCACACCGTGGTATGGGTAGTTGCGTTGAAAATCTTTGAACCTTTCCCAAGCTTCGTACAATGACCACTGCTCAAGTTGGATGAAGTTTGTGATTTCATTGCACATTTTTAAGTTTTCCATGCGGGAAAGAATTTCATTAGAAATGCGCATGAAAGAGTATCCCATGAAAAGTCTTAGGATCATGGCTTCTAAGTCAGTCCTTATCTTTATTCCTAAGAGAGAATGGAAAAAGTCTTAGCCTGGTGGCGTCATAGGTGATGATGCCATTCAATTTCAGTGTATCCATCTTCTCAAGAAAGATATTTAGGTGTTCGTTAGGGTTCTCCATGGGCTTTCCTGCGAATTTTTCCTGATGTATAAAACTAATCAACGCCGGTTTCAGTTGGAAATTGGCGACCTCCACAGTTGGCCTTGCGATACTCGACGTCGACCCATTAAAGGGCATGGAGAAGTCCATGAGGGACCTAGCACGCCCTGGATTAGGATTGTGAATCTCCTCGGCCATTTTTTCAAGTGTTATTCTCCTTCTCCTTTCGACGTTCATCCTACGTGCAGTTGCTTCAATTTCAGGGTCAAATGGATGCAAATTCACTACGCTCTGTGATCTCCTGCGCTTACACAATAAGAGCTACACCAAAAGAAAACGTCAAAAGCACCAAAAATCAATAATAGAAAAGATAAAAAGAGAAAATAAACACAAAAACAAAAGAATGCGTAGTCTATCCACAAAGATCAAAATCAATATCAAACCGTGCCTCACCGGCAACGACGCCAAAAAGTTGTTCGTCTACGATAAAGCTTTAATATTTAGAGACCGCAACTACACGATGTCATCGTAGAACTATACGGGTCGTCCATAGTGAGGCTGTCGCTAAGTCCCGATTTCTTTCTAAGTTAGAAATCTACGCGGTCAATAGGTGGTTGAGATGAAAACTAGGAAATATATCAGAGGATAAAAGCTCTAGGGCTTAGGGTATCCCCGCCATCAAATTAGGGTTAAGATTGGATTAAAGTTAACCAATTGTTGGATTCATTGGCGACTCGGGAGAGGTCGTCTAACCTAAAGGCGTTCTCCTATCCTCTACTCTCGTGATGCATGATAGGGTAGTCCCTTAGGTTGTCCCTACCACCTGCTCTCGTGATGCTATGATAATACTACCTAACCTATATCGATGTCGACTCTCGCTGATACAGCGATAAACGTTAGGTGCATTACGTCCGACGAACATCCTCGATCTTCCTCCCTACCATTCTCGTGGATGAGAATTTGGATCTATATTAGTAGGGCTCTAATCGGTGCCCAACTCTCGTCGGCCACACCGATAGTATGGGTCAATGTAGGGATCGAAAACCCTAGATTAGTCCCGACTCTTGCTAACAGCTAATCTAATTACCTAAATGGGAGGAGACCGATATACATTGACAATTGGAAT